>JAAOAI010000047.1:0-87039 GCA_013758895.1 Fusarium bulbicola
CCCCCCCCCCCCATCCCATTTTGGAAACTCGGAACCAGCGTTGAAGTGGTTACATCAGATTCGGTTCTCTTATCGATACTCATTACCGCAATCGCCCATTGTCTCAAACATCTCGGCTCTGTTACTCCGGTCCAAGACCTCTTCAATCAACCTGCGGTCATCATCATCCAACCTCCAGCCGAGAGTAGTAGCATTGTCACTCGTATGCTCACTCATGCCAATCCTCGCGCCAATAATGACGGCTCCGACATAGGGAAAGTCTAGGACCCAGCGCGTAGCTATGTTGGAGATGTTGACTTTGTGCTTTGTCGCAATGATGCTAAGGACGCTGAGCAGCTCTTGGAAGAGATCCCAGCCGCCCCAGCTGCATATCATTCCGTAGTACTTTACACTTGTCGTCAGTATAATGGTAAACAGACGGGGCGTGTTTCGCTTACCTTTCTTTGGCTAGGAGTGATATTTGTGTGGTAAACATCTGGTTCAGGTTGATTGAGCCACTTATCTGCGATAAATCCACCGCACTGAGGGAAAGATCTGTTAATGGTTGCACGGCGATTGTATCAGAGGAGACTCACCAGAGTTCCATATGTCAACAGCTTGATGCCATGTCTGGAGCATGCATCTGCCATCTTCACAGTAGGCCTCGAATCGATCAACGAGAACTGCACAGGGTCAGTACCAGCTACATCAGTAATTACTGAAGTACCAACCTGGACCTGGTTTGTATATATCTTAACACCGCTTTCAACAACTCGCTCAAGATGTTCTGTATCAAAGTTACACAACCCGATCCTAGCCACTCGCCTGTCTTCTGCCAAGTATTTTAGCGCGTCAATATACTGCGGATTGTCCCACTGGTACTCTGTTAGCAGCATTTTATACAACGAACAGGTATCATGACGTACAAGTTGCCAGTGAAATTGAAGCAGGTCGATCACTTCTTGCTGTAATCTATTGCACCTCTCGCTAACATTGGCTTGTACTGCTTCCCGGGAAACAGTCATTGGATGAAACACACAGTACTTTGTCGCAGTAAACATGGCGTCCCTATGGGGATACATTGACCGAAAACGGCCCTGTATTCATCTTAGTCAACCGTAAAAACCTCGCAATATTGTGGACTTACATAGAGAACTTCAGCGTCGCCATAGTGGTCCGCCATGTCGAACGCAGTAAATCCATTTTGGACATGCGTCGAGAATCCTTCCATGATTTTAGACATTTGCGCAGAGCCCCAAGCTGGACTTGACATCTGCCATAGGCCTGAGAAAATGCGAGGTAGTCTTCTATCACCGAGCTGAAAGGTTTCCTTGGCTAGCGGAGGCCGTGCCATGTCCGAAGGTACCTTGCTCAATCTTGTATCTGGCGAGTCCGGCAAAGCAACACCCAGGATGTTTGCAGTCGTGAGCATCCCCCTTCCATAGGGAAAAACTATGCCTGTGCCCTTCAGCATCTCTTGACACTTAGCAAGAGACTCAAACAGTCCTTGAATGATATTATGTTCTGTTGAAGAAAGTGCTCGTGCCCCGGAGCTGACAGCGAGTTTCTTCGTCACGGCTGTCATGGCCTGGACTAAATCGCCATCCAGAGAAGCAAGGAGTGCAGCGACACTCTGGTTCGCTGTTTCTGGTGAGTCAAGAGCGATTTGAACACCGCGAACAACTAATTTGTCGAGAATGCAAACGCCATCAAATGCTTGCCCAGACCCAAGCATACAGCGAGCTATCTTCTGGGCCTGGTCCAGTCCTTCAGCATCAAGACTAGCAAACTGAGATTTTGACGACTTTGTCTGGGCCTGAGCAAGGTATTGGCGTGTTGCGTCTTCAAAGCTGGCGGTGATATTAGGGTGAGATGCCAGTAGTGAGCGGATGATAACTCGCAGACCGTCAGGTGGTAGGTTCGCTATGACGCTGTCCGTCATCATATTGACATGAGCGGAATTACTACTGCCATTGCGAGAGACCGCCATGATGATTGACTGGTTCAAATTGACAAAACGTGAGAAAAATGCTGCACCGTTTGAAAGTCGCTGTGAGTCGTGGACTTGAAGATAACAAAATCACCAGTCTTGATAAAGCCTGATATCAGTACTTGAATATGATGACCGGGAATACCCCGCCGGTGTTCAAGGCGATCAATTCTCGGCGTTTAAGATAGTGACACCGGCCTTTTAGATACAGGTTAGAATGCCGAGATAGCCGGCGTGATAACCAGTGAGCTCCTCATCGGTTACTCAACCAATCAGCACCGCCGGTCTTATCGAAAGTATCCTCTACGCTAGTTACCCCGGATTTAGTGAGAAACACGATTGATTGGGCAGGCAGCCTTGGTGACGATTCTTCAACCAGGGCCATTCCAGAGCCAGGTGCAGACTGGGACCCAGCACGCACCAGCACCCTACCAACATGTCAAGCCCGTCTCTTCAGAGTGCCAATGCGTGTACACAATGTCGAAGAGTCAAGATGAAGTGCCGTCCTATGGGACAGGATACATCTAAATGTGAGCGTTGTACCCGAAAAGCCCTCGATTGTATTTTCAGGGAGCATCGTCGAGGCCGCAAGCCAGGTACAAAGTACGCAATCTAGCTTAGTTGTCTTTTAATTCTTGTTGACAGGGAGTATAGGATCTCGAAAGTGAAAAAAGTCCCTACCATCTCACCACAGTCGATTCCAAGCCTCGAGAGTCCAGCGGCAGCAGGGGCTCATATCTCAGAAACTGAAGACGATGCAAATAATCTGCAGCCATCGGGGTTGCTCAATCATCAGGCTTTGGAGGGGAGATTCTCTATTGGCAATATTCTCAATGCGGATCGAGAACCTGCGCCGCGTCAAAGAAGCCGCGATGAGTCACTTGAGGACCCCATTGACCTTGGACTCATCACTCCATCTCTGGCAAAGTCTCTGTTTGATAGGTGAGCAAAATCATCCATTTTCATGAAAGTGTATATACTGACATCTAAGCAGCTTCATAACAGTTCTAAACCCATACATCAGCCAGCTTGATCCCCATCTCCATACCTTTCCCTACGTCCGTTCCAAGTCTGCTTTTCTCCTCAGTTCCATGCTAGCCATGGCAGCCAAGGCCTTCAATAACGTCCTCTACATCAAGCTGTATGACCACGCCCAGGACCTCTTTTCCAACGTCTTCCGGAGAGGTAGTAAATCCGCCGAAATCGTGCAAGCGATACTCATTCTTACGTATTGGAAGGAGCCGCAAGACACAAGGGTGTGGACCTCTGTCGGGTACGCAATCCGCATATGCATGGATTTGGGATGGCATAAGCTGGCTTATTGCCGTTCTACAGCAGCCGCGACAGAGTCTGAGACTCAAAGGCGAGAGCGGCGGAATATTGAGAGGACATGGTATGTTCTCTTCGTTTACGATCGGAGGTATGATCCCTCTGTCCTACCTCGAGATTTGGTGGCTTTTCAAGCTTTCGGCTACTGACCTTATTAAAGTATCAGTCTACAGACGGGACGACCATGGATGATAGAATGCAGCGAGTTCATTGAGTCCATAGAAGACTGGTGCAACGACACTCTGACAATCGAAAACGATCAACTTCTAGGGGCTTTCACTACGTTGAGGCTTGTCACCTCTTCCGCATTTCCACTACTGGTCACTAAGTCGCGGCAGCGATCCCTATCGCATAGTGAGAGTGCGCCGCTTGTCAGCCTGTTGGATGGTCGTATAGAGAGATGGGAGAAGAAGTGGACTGAAAGGATCACAGCGCAGACGGAACAATCCTGCCATGAGTTTCTCATCCGCTTCTACGGAACTCACCTTCGCCTTCAGCTTCATACCCTACCACTACATGGCATTCTTGTGTCCGACAAATCGAATATCAACCACCATATCGACACAGTCTGGGTGGCATATAGCAGTGCCCTCAGCATGCTGCAGCTGATATCACGCTTTTCAGAGCATGTCTGCTTCGCTCAAGACTCCATCCATGTCATGACAGCTTATAGTGCTGCATTTCTCGTCAAGGTTGGTCCATCTCTTCTGCTTCACTGGACGGTACTGACACTTGTTCATTGTAGATCACTGTTGTATTTTCCGATTTCATATCTGGCCAGTTTGAATCAACCTGTATAGAAGCTATACAGAAAGCTGCACAGGTCTTTTCTAAACAGTCTGGATGCACAAGCTCTAGCTGTACCCTACAAGCATCGTTTCTAGAAAGAGTCGCGATGAGGCTTGTAGAGAACCAAACAAGACATAAGACATGCCAGGAAGGTGGACTTGTGGGGCCTGCACCACACATGATAGACCAGCTTGACATAAACGGAGGGTCCAGTGCAGATTCAGAAGGCAGCTCATCCTCCCGACGTCCTACCGACCTAGCAACCCTAGATATATCCTTTCTAGCTCAGGAAAACTTGGACTTCCCTTTCGAGTGTGATGATATGTGGGCAGAGATGTTTGGAATGAACCCTCAAGACGTTACATTCTTTTCACAAACAGATTAATATATTATACATCCGACTGCTGTACCTCTTCATGACCCTGAGTTCCCACTCAATGGAACAACAGTAGTCTCGGCATGGCTGAACTTCCGAATCCCTTCCTTTACTATCTTCAGCTGCGACGGGCAATTGGGATCAGGGCAAGCGATAAGTGCATCCGTCGTCATCCAGTCGTTGGGAGATGTCACTCTCTGCTTGGCCGGTAGAAGCGGAAGAACGGATGCTACTCCAGTCAGTTACACTTCCAACAAGCAAAGTACTTTTTATCTTACCAAGACTATAGATACTGATTCCCTGGTCTGGTGGGAGATAAAGCATTTCGCCTTTGAGCATGAAGTAGTCTCCCTCTTTCGCTCCACATATGATCTGCTTGTCTGGCGGACAAACGACCTCGACTCTCAAGTCAAACAGCTCGAAGGAGTCATCATGGGTAGGGTTAACCTTGTTGGAAGCCATGGCTGACAGGAAAAGGAACTAAAATGAAACGGCCAATATGACATGACATTCGTTGGCATCGGCACATGGCGACATTATAGTTAAGCTCTGGAATGGTCCAGGCTCTGAGGCGTCGCGGTTTATTGCTGATCCGGCGAATTTCCCCACGTCTTTGCACCGGCGTTTTAAAACGCTCACCGGCGACTCAAGCTAAACCCCTGTTTCCCCTCATGATAAACGAGCGAGCCATGCATTGCGATAAGCCACTGGAGTCGGGGTCCATCATAAATAATGGAGAAGATCGGCCGACTCAGATAACATGACTTGAGTCACTGTAGCGTTGGGAGAATATTATGCTTATTCCCCTCGATCAAGAGATACAACTCAAGTCTCTTTGACTTTTTTTTTTTTATACTAAAAGGCCCTGATTGATACCCAGTTTATGACCCTTCGACAGCGTGCAGACCATGGATAAAGACGAAAAGATTGTCTGCAGCGACATGCCGACAGATGTCGAGATGGGCAGCGGCGGGAACACCGAGGTCATCCCCTCCAGCGGCCTCAAACGTGAATTAGGATCCCGACACATCAACATGATTGCTGTTGCTGGCATGATTGTAAGTTTCCCACTGCTGTAACTATGGCACCATTGACCCTGGTAGGGAACGGGACTCTTCCTCAGCTCTGGCCAAGTCATCGCGACAGCAGGCCCAGTTGGAGCTCTTCTCGCGTATACACTCATGGGTTTCGTAACGGCAGGTGTTGCGTATACCACGGGAGAAATCACGGCGTTCATGCCATCGACTGGCGGTTTTGTTCGTCATGCGACCAAGTTTGTTGAGCCTGCACTTGGTGCTGCAACAGGCTGGAACTTCTGTAAGCTGCACGCTACTCATGGATGACTATTCCAATGTTCTAACTGGAGTAGGGTACACAATGGCAATCAACATGCCCGCCGAGATCAGCGCCGCAGCCACGCTTGTCCAATTCTGGAACACATCCATCAACCCTGGCGTCTGGATCACCATCTTTCTTCTTTTCATCATCGTCGCCAATCTTTGCGGAGCGAAACTCTACGGCGAATCTGAAGTTGTCTTTGCATCCCTCAAGATCATGCTCATTATCGGTCTCATCATTGGTGGACTAGTCATTGACCTTGGCGGAGCACCGAATCATGAACGGCTGGGCTTCCGGTACTGGATCCATCCAGGAGCGTTCAACACTTATATCAAACAAGGTTCAGCTGGAAGGTTCCTGGCTTTCTGGAAAGCAATGCTTCCAGCTGCTTTCAGCTACGGCAATATCCAGGTCGTGGCCATCTCGGGCTCTGAAACACGCAACCCGCGAAAGCTCATCCCAGCTGCGACAAAGAAGACATTTTACCGCATCTTCTTCTTTTACTTCTGCAGTATCTTCATCGTTGGCCTTATTGTGTAAGTACTTGACGTGAACCTGAGAGAATTACAAGCAGCTAACGATGACCTGTCAGGCCATACAACGACCCAGCTCTCGGCGTCTCTACCGGAACCGCCTCACAATCTCCCTTCGTTATTGCCTTTCAGCGATCAGGAGTATCAGTCGTCCCATCGATCATAAACGCTGTCGTGTGCACGTCAGCCATCAGCAGCGGATCTGCTTGCATCTTCATCGCCTCTCGAACTCTCTTCGGCCTCAGCTGCGATGGTCATGCACCTCAATTCTTCCAACGTTGCAACAGATTCGGCACTCCTCATTATGCGGTTGGCATGAGCTGTCTATTATCTCCACTCGTTTATTTGACAGTCGTAAACAACACTTCTGTGGTATTCTCGTGGTTTGTAAACATCACGACCGTTGCTGGCCTCATCGGCTGGGTAGTCATCCAAGTGACCTACCTCCGTTTCTTTGCTGGTCTGAAGAAGCAGGGCTACAGTAGAGAAGGTATGCACAAAGAATCATCCCCTTAGGAGCCTATTCTAACACGCCTAGATCTTCCCTACAAGAGCCCCTTCCAGCCATACGTGGCCTGGGTTACATTATTTGTAGTCTCACTAGTGATATTGTTTTGCGGTACGTCATTACTCTCCCTCGCGTACCCTTCTAGAAAGGGCTAATTTTATCTCAGGGTTCGACGTCTTCGTGAAGGGCCACTTCACTGCCCAGGGATTCATCACATGTTACATCAACATAGCCATCTTTGCTGGTATGTCTAAACCTGACACTATCTCAACTATGCAATAGGCTAACAAGGTGGCTTCAGTTCTTTATGCAATCTTTAAGATACGCCTGAGATCTAAGATCATACCAACATCAGAGATTGAGTTCGGCGAAGAATTTCGGTCAATTCGGGAGGAGAAGCAGCAGGAGGAAGCTAACCAACATAAATGAGTTACGATGTCATTCTTAACGCGTATCCACCTGTTGCAAGAGATTCTACCTTAATAATACCAACATAAGGTAGAAACTAATTTAAACTAATTTCACTGGTCTGGTCGTTCGGACCATTAAACGATTTTATCTCCAAAATTCTTGGGCACTTCAGGACCCCAAACCGAGAAAGGTCCAACGACATCCCTATTAGTCCCCGTTGCGCGATTGACAACATCACCATCAGCATAATGCTCAATCTTGAAGCCACTAGGATCAGCCCAGTAGTCAAAGATCTGACTACCCAAGACATGTCGCCCAACGCCCCAGACGCTCCTCCAGCCTTTGCTAGCCAAGTACTCATGTCCAATGAGCTGCGTGTCAAAGTCTGCTACCTCAAATGAGGTATGATGACAGTATATCTTTTTGACGTGAGGCTCAGCTCGCTGCATGAAGAAGCAGTGATGGTCCGAGTACTCATCGCCAAGGTCCAGGTGCATAAATGTGAGCACGTCCATGTTGGAGAAATCCCAGTGGTACAGGATATCTGAAGGGACGAAATTGAAGTTGCTTGTGTACCATGCTAGCTCGTTGTCAAAATCTGGCACGACGTACCCAAAATGGCCGAGCTTATGGACGAGTGCTGGGCCAGGATGATAGCGCTGGTACTTTCCTGAGAATAGTCAGTATGTGAGAGTATAAGGAACCAAGCGTATATCGCTTACCTCGTCTTGGCTTCGTGAACGGTTTGTTGTACGGTCCCTGCTGCTCATGTGTTGCAGTAGGTTCTTCCGAGTCAGTCTTTCTCTCTTCTTGGCCATGGACAACATGAAAGAAAGTATTATCCTGACGACTAAACTTGATCATCTTCCCTCCACCAGGCGCATGTTTCAGAGAGACTCTCTCAGCGCCCTCAAGAGCAGCTGCCTTCTCAAATTCCTCCTCAGAAGCAGCTACAAAAGCTGGTCCGAGGAACCTCTGCTTTCCATCTTTACTTTTAGTCGCAACATAGACAAATGGGTCTATGCCATAACCGCGGTAGTAAATGGAATCTCCAATCTGAGCTTCTTTGACAAAGCCAAAGTCGTCTGCGAACTTGTCGAAATTGTCCAAGTCAGGGTGTTCAAAGTAGACGTGGGCAATGCGGGACAGTTGGACCTTGGAGGGGTCGTTGGTGATTGTGGGGATGCGCATGTCAGGCATGATGGCTTCTCGTAAGCACCTGGGCAGTTTCGTGAGAACAGTTAATGCGATTTTTAATGCCAGCGACATATTAGAATGTCAAGAGACGAGCTTTCACCCTTATGCTATAGATTGTGGTGTTTATTCTTCAATGGCTTTTATAGAACCTGTTGGGGTAAGTCTCTTGTGTCTGGAACCTGGGGTAGCAATTAACGGCGGCGGGGATAACCTTGGTGCCTCTCTAGAGTCTCTCCGCGTCTGGCCCACTTACACCGTTACTGACTTCGGAGGAACCTAAGTAAGCTTCGGAGGATCTACCATCAATGGGCTAGAATAAGCTAGGCCGGTCTCACAATGGGCAAAACTCAATCGGAGTAATACTTGGTTCTTAGGGTGTATTATTTACAAAAACGAGAATATCTATAAGAGTGCCAATGTATATAGACTACCAATTTCCATATCTGAGAATATCATACCATGTCTCTTATCTGCTTTCTTGTAGTAAGACCTATTGGCGCCTGCACAAAAATCTTCATAACGGGAATGGGTTTCATGTGTGTTGATAATTTCAACAAGAGTAGGGGTCGATACTGCTGTTTTGCATGATATTCGATATGTTTCCATGATCATGACGCTTTCATTGTCGTCTGCCGAATCAGAGCCTTCGGTGAGTGTCTCAGAACTTTCGTCCAGTGCCGGGGTATCTATGCTCTGTATGCTAGAGGCAGAATACGACCACCGCGACTTGGCTGGTGGTGTAGGAATTGAGGCCTCCAGTGAAGGACAATCATCTGAATTTGCATAGCTACGGCATTCCACGTTGCGGCGGTCATAAGCAGTAGGTTCGCTTCGTAAAGGCGCCTCACTAGCAAGACCTGTGCAATGGGTCTTAAGAGGCAAAGGGTTGACGTCATGTGTGGCAAGGTATTGCCGATCATGTAACCTTGAGGGAGCCTGGGTAATTGGGCGCGAGTACTCAGGAATAGAGCCCTGTCGATGAGGAGAGCTACTGCGTGTTGTTGCTGGAGAGTTTGTCGGTGAGGAAGAATGGCTGGGTGATGTGATAGATGACTCTGCCGTGTGGCTGCTCCTCTTCTGGCAGCATGAACAGTGGAACGAGTCCCTCCATCCGCGGGCACCCAGGAAGGGACCAGTGCTGCGTATGGACATCTGCGGCATCATGCAAGCGATCGAGATCTCTGATCGGTGAAGGTGCAGAAGATGCAGGTCTCTGGGCTTATACGCTAGTATGCGATTTGTTGACGAATAGCAAGCGTTATATGATTTGATGGAATCAGAATAAAATACTGTCAATTGAAGATTCAAGTAATGGACCGATTTGAGGATTTGAAAGCTTGTTATTATCTTCTCAGAACGAGGCTGTAGCCTATTATCTATATAATCAGAGCCTGACCCTACATTACAGTCGGATTTAGAGCTTCCGAGCCATAAATGCCCTCTTTGATTCTAGGTCAATACCTCAGCTATTACAATCGAGGTCCAGACTCTGGGCTCTTGTGGTCTTGCACTGGAAGGTTTTGACCACCTAGACCTCGTCTCAAAGTCTGGGCAGTGGGGAGTAGCAGCTAAAATCAGAAACACGGTAGAGCCGTTTGTTGATTGGCCGCCTTGTCTCAGCCACAGATAAGTTTTGATTGCCACTCTAGTCTTTCAGCTGTACCTGCTTTTTGGTGGTTTCAGGTTGATGCGAGATAATAAGTTATTCATTTCTCCCTGCATCTACTGCAAATGTATAGAACAGCGCTTTGTCCACCTTGCTATGAAGTTAATTCTCACCAAAGGCTGTTTATAGAAAACTTTAGCTATGTTCTAAAAAGTCCTCTATACTGATTATGCATGAAAAACATAGTACTACATAACTAGTAGTGTTTACATATTGATACCTTAGTAATTTAATATTTCCATATTCTCATATTTTAACCACATATCTTTGAGGTTCTGGGCCCAGGAAGCCCAGAATGACGTCGCTGTCACTCTATACACGTTATTCGCCCTCGCTTATCCTTGCTTTTCTGTGGCTTTCAAATTCCGTGTCTCACAAAACGGTGTCCCCGTGTCCCCACAAAAGTCAACAGCCCAAGGTTATGTGGCTGATACCTGTACTCCGCATGATATCCCGTGGACCCCATTTATCGTACAGGCGCCTGAATTGGCTATCCACGGAAGAGGATTACAAAATGAGATAGCTGCGAGAAAGGCTATGCTGAATAGGGGTTACGGACATCCCGCAAGCAAGGGAGAAGAAAGCGCTCTCTTTGCTACCCTGGTCCATTTTCTAAAACACACCCTGCATATCACTCCAGGGTGGGGCCAACGGCTCGCATAGTTAGCGTCGGAGGATCTACGATTAGAGCAGAAGTCGGGCTTGTCGGACACCAAGACGGGAGTCGATCGGAGACTCGTACTTGACCGTGATCCCGTGCCTCGTGATCCATAAAACTTTAGCCTCGGTATCTATGAAACTCGCTGCAGAAATCCGGGGCAAGCTCTCAACCGAGGCGCGAGCCCCAGTCTTGCATGGCATATAAGATAGTGAACAATACAATCACGCTTTCGCACGAACCCGTGGTAATCGCACTATGACTGCCTCATACGCACCGCCTTTTGCGCTCGTCACTGGCTGCAACAGTGGCATCGGCGAGCAACTTGCCATTGCGCTTGCCAAGAACAACTATACTGTATTCGCCTACGTCCATTCACAACTTGCAATATCCCATTCAAGTTCCATTCTCACCATCGAGCCTAGGAATTGAGGCCTTTGTCTATCGAGGTCATAGAGGTCGTTACTGGATATGTTCGCAGCAACATCCTCCGAGACGGTGTTCTCATCTCCGAAGACTCACTGTACAGTCCTATTAAAAGCACCGTTGAGTCTGTTAAGAACGGAGGAAACAAGAATGGCATGCCCGCAGACGAATATGCTCGTGTCGTTGTACGCCAAGTCCTGGGCAAGAAATACAAGCGGGAGATATGGGAAGGTCATCGGGCTCGAATATTGCGCTTCATGGTGACATTCTTTCCCATATGGCTATTAGTATGTGAGCTTTTTACACATCGTAACTGACTGCTAATGTGATTGCTAGGAGTTTACCCTCTTTATATCATTTAAATTACATCTTGTATCGGATCTTAAGCCAAAAGATCGGTAGGGGTGCTGGGTTTGGATGAATGCCAGCGGCTACTACTGTTACGGATCGCTGAGAGAGATGCTGGGGCACAGTCTGTACGGAGTAAAATTCGACCGGTTGGCCTCCCTAAGTTAATTCAAGGGCCTCCAAAAGCAGCACAAAGCATACACTAGCGACCAGACTATTGATAGTATCGTCTAAAATAGGCTAGCATAACGCTAAATATTCAGCTTTAGGAATCCATGTAACCTGACAGTCGAGAGAATTGAGCACAACATTGGCCAAAGACAATATGTAATACGCGCTTCACGTAAGCCTTACGGTTACGGACTGAATGTCGTGCGATTCTTGCAGGCAATAGGCAAAGGATTGAACAGCTGAGCGGCCCGGAATAGTATCTAGCCAGCCACAATTTACATAGCTTCGGGCAAGACCGTTGATTGCGTTCCATTTCATGTCCAGAATCAATATTACTTCATCATCCGTCCCCACATTGAATGACTATTTAGGCCTGGCAACGAGGCCCTATTTCCCTCTCCTTGCTCTTCCACTAACATCACAAACCGGCTCACAAAAACACCAAAGACATATATGGGACTGGACGAAATGTAAGGTCATTTCCATCTTGAATGTAGAGCGTTTGTTAATGAATGATCAGTTGGACGCACCTTCAGCAAGCCGTAGGCACCACTGTGTCCCCGGCTCATGCTCTGACAGACCATTCCAACGGAGGAGTTTTCCCTCACCAGGGTCTTAAAACTTCACTGGAGATGATGGGCATTCTTGGGAAACACGAAAACGTGGTCCCTCATGGGACACCAAGTAAGCATGGGACGCTTCGTGATGTCTATCTCGGATCTCACCCAGTGGGAGGGATGCTTAGCAAGCTCATTGGTGCTGCTATAAGCCCTCATGTGGCTGTGTCGCCTTCCTTGATTTCCCAAAACCCGGCTCCAGATCCAACCCATCATTAGGCCGTCATCGTTGGAGAGTACTATCACGAGCTGGGTGGTGATAGGGATCTCAAGGTTATATTCAATAATGGCAAGACAACAGATCAAGGGTAGGGGTCAGTAGGCAGTCTGTCGGGCCTGACTTCTTGATAATCCCGATCACTGTGCCGACTGGCTATAGTTGCAAGCAGGGTAAGGTAGAATATCTCGAAGATGGTCAGATTATTGATATAGCACTCAAGTAACCACATTAGCTACTATTATGCGCTCTAAACATAATCCCTCTGCTTCTTACCCTGTATCCAGCCATGTCCAAGACCCCCACTTGTTATCCCAAACGAGGCGCCTTTGCGATAAAACTGTGGCGCTTTTAGCGTGAGTGTGCTAATCAAAAGTCGAAGCACAAGACAATATCTGACCGTGAATAACTTCTCACCTTTAATCACTGTCTTGAAGCTCTCTCAAACCTAAATTGTCGGCACAAACTGGCCTTTCAGTCTCTGGATACGTGGTCGCATCACCACATTCTATTCCTAATACATTTGACCTTCCTCTGCGACATAGTGCTCTTCCCTGTACCCATCTCACATAGCACTCGATCCAGCATTCACGGCAACACCATGACTACAGCTCAGGCAGTATTGCAACAGAAGCTGACCATTACACCCAAAACAGCTTCTCTCCTGATGCAAGCTGGTTACAGTGATTATCGCCAACTCAAACATGCCACGCCCAACGGGATAGTCGACCAGTTCACATCCAAATTCGGCATCCCAAAGACATCCGCCTCCGCTTACCGGCGTGCATGTCGCAGGCTAGTATTCCTTGGAACACAAGACGATCCCGAGGAGCAGGAGAAGATTTGCGCCGATTGGACCAACAAAGCCCTAGCCGCTCGTGGAATTTGGAGGGATGACTTTGATGATCTGACGGGGGAGCAGATTGCCGAGATGCTTATGGGTACAGCAAAATGATATGTTTCCGGAGGTATGAGGGCTGCGTCACTTTGGAATCGGATGGCGTACTATTTGGACTGCAGCCATACGTAGCCGACAGAAATATGATCTCGAAATTCTTTAGAGTGAAGACATACTATCCTGTACCTGCCAGCCCAATACCCTTTCTGATCTCCTGGGCAAGAATTGAATAGTCTGGTTAATATTGCCATCTTGCACCTTCACTTGATATATCCCGTTCACATTCTCAACGCAATTAGAAGGCCTTGACGCTTCCAAGAGATACATGCCGTCCCTCAGTCCAGCAGCTTCCGCGTTGGAGCCAGGAACAACACCTGTAATGACCCGCGTGCTCCGGCTGCGTTTATCAAAACCAAACTCAAGAATTGGGATCCCAACGGGGATGAAGCATGTCGATGATTCGTTGAAAGGGAGCCCGGTAAAGTCCATAAGTTGCTTACCATTGAGCATGTCCCTGAAGTAATTGTCCAAAGAGAAGCCAGAATGATCCAATTCGTTGCGGATTTGGTTGAGCCAGTCGCTAGCCCGTACAGTTTCGCCGAGTCTCCATCGATGAGAAAGGTCTACAACAATCTGATCCAGACGTCCGTTGTATAATAAGTCGCATTGACCATTTTGTTTTCGCAAACAGCAGTCAATGAAGAGTAGATAAATGCAACCTCTCTTGTATGGGATCCATTCAGCGTACCAATCAGAAAACATCTCTTGACCTGCTTCGCGAATATCCATGCCGATTCGTGGAGAAGAGAAGTATCCCTGGAGATGACGATTAATACTCTCAACCAGAAAGGTTTTGTCTTTAAATCCAAAGCGGTATGGTAGGTAGGCTGAGTAAAGCTCGGCGATTCCTGGACGACTATTAGCTTAGTATAAATAAACTGTTAAGAGATACTACCTTCTATAAACCAATCATTATCATAGCCGTCCTCTTCAGGACTCAAGCCAGAAAAGCTATGAACCATTTCATGTGTAAAAAGAAGCAAAAGCGAATCATCAGTTTCGTCGGCTACTTGCTCATCATATTCTAGCACGTACCTACCCATAAATCCAGTGCCTCCAAACCCGACTTTTGTCTTCCGGATAAAAACACGATAGGACTCCCCTGAAACCCCGAAGTGTTTTGCCATCTTTGGTTAAAGACTTGTATTGTAGGCCTTAAGTCGATCGAGGTTGGGAGGTAGGTCGCCGAACCAGTAGCAAGCAGCGAGAATGTCCCCTTTCTGGGCGGCTGAGAATGGATAGGAGCGAACAGGACCTATCATGTAGACTGTCTTCCAAACCGTATCAGCACGACCAATCACGACGACAGGCTCAGGGCCTTCTCCAAGGCTCCAGACACATCTCGTTGACGGTGGTGTCTCTTCTGGTAAGATCCATTCGACAATGTGTTTGTGAACACGTTCAGATGTGAGAAGGGGCAGAAACCAACGACCAGCGCCCTGTAGGCCGCCTTGATCCCTGCAAAGATTCACACGGGCCCCCAATGGCGTCTTCTCCGAGACTGTGCGGGGAAAGGCATCAAATCTCAAAGACACATGCCCTTTGGTTTGTCGAGTCGGGCACCATTGCTGCTGCGTGTTACGGTTCCGACTTGGAACGTCGCGGAAGACTAGCGACAGAGGTCCGTCATCATCGGAAGCGTGGATGTCGCTCTCGCAGTACGGATGTCCAGGGACGTTGTCCATAAAGGTGTCAAACAAAAACATAGGCTCACCATCGCGGACAGCGGGATTCTCTATCACGAGATGGACGGAGAGTGCGCTGACGCCGCATTTGTCGAAACGGGGAGCCAAGCAAAGATAGATCGATGGATGTTTAGAGCGTGTCATGTTGTGAATATTTGAGAATGAACATGTGTACGAGCCTATCGAGTTGGGTAGCCTGATATTTATAATCATAGACCCCAGTAGTTGGCAAGGTCGATTACTTACATCTGGGCCTATTACTTCGATCATCCACGGCCACGGAATAGATTCGTCACACAACCAGTAGACTAAACCCAAAGCGGTGTGCGAGAACGAGCAGATAAGACTAAGAAACTCCACATCTAATATGTTTGGCACTAAGATGCCGTGATAAAACAGTCGGGGCCACATCTCCACTGTTACCTGACTTTCCTCAAGCACCATCGCGGCAAATGCTCGCCCAGCCGAGTAACTCGTCAGAGCAAAGTGTGAAATCCTTCTACCATCAGCGCCCATGTACCGGCCAGCTCCCCCTCGGCCCAAGAAGACTGGGATATGCCGATCACGCGATTGCTGCTACACTTGCCGCCGTAGGCACCGCAAGGTACGTAATACTGCATTTTCACTCCAAACTAGTCTTCTCAGCACTACCTATCCCAGCCGCCCACGGAAGCGTCGTGAACTCGAACTGGTAGATCCTTCTCTATCATAGTGCGATCTGACCAAACCGTCGTGCTCCAACTGCACGCGTAGCGGCTTGCAATGCGATGGTTGTACCCTCCGGCTCACATGGCTGCCTGCCTCAGTCGGCACTGGGGATAATCCACAACGGCCAAAGCGCACAGCTGCGCCGGAAAAGAACATATTTACCCCCTCTAGAGCCCCCAATACTGCCATGTCCGTTTCGTACCTAAGCAAGCCGGATCGTTGGCTGGGAGCTTTGATCGATGATGGCATGAATATAGATGATGCTCACTCACAGCAGCTTTTAACGCACGCTGCTGATCATCAAGAGTCATTGAGAGGCTCTTTACTACTAGACCATGAAGCATATCTACTAAGCCATTTCAATCGCTGCGTGCATGGGCAGTTGATGCACCTCATGGGTGATTGGCTGACGGACCTGTTATATCATCCCTATCTCGAACCTGCTAAGTTGGCCATCTCAGCTTCCAATCTCTTCCAGGAGAATGTCTTCCGCCGCGACCCTGCATCATCCTCGTGCCATATCAAGGAGAGGCAAACCGAAAAATTGACACAGTCATGCTTTCGTCTCGCCATTAATCACTATAACGATGCCATCCCAACGATTAGCGACACAACCTCCAATGGAAACAAGTCCCCCCAGCTCAACCTTGCAGTAACTCTTTTACTAGTTCTGTTCGAATGGGAGTCTGGGAGTGTACACGGAAGCTTCGTCCATATGGACGGTGCCGATGCCACTGTCATATCATCCTTTGAAGAGCTGTGCCAAACATCGACAGGGCGTCTTCTTCTTAAGAGTTGGGCCGACATGCGGGCTCGCAAAACAGACAGAAACTTGCATTTAGACCATTAGAGATCGAACTGAGTCGAGCTTCTGATACCCGAGACAGACTGTTGATGTCTCATACTCTGCAATTTTCTTCTGGTGTCGCATCTGCCCTTACAAATGCGATCTCGATGAGGGATCGGCTTGTCTTACAAATGTGCGCGGCTTCTGAAGGGATAGATGAGAGACTTGTACTAAGTCACTTCCGACAATGGTACTCGCATGCCTTTGACTTCAACTACACAGAGGAGCTGTCTTCTGAGGCGCAATGTGTTCTCACTATCAAGGAGTTGATGCACGGGCTCGATGCCACTAAGCAGGTACTCCATGAATGGCGTAACGGTCTTGATAAATCACAGCTCCCAGTTCTGCAGGCATCTTTCCCTTCCGCACTTGATCAGATCTTTGAGGACCGGCTAGTCTTGGTCGGAGACGTGGCACCGCTACAGTTTCGGAATCCTGAAGCCGCGTTCAATTATCTACGTTATGCCGTCAGCTTAGTTATTACATCGCCGCAAGTCCTGAGTATGTACGTTCATGCCACACGACCTAGAGCGCCAAGTACACATGTTCCCGCCGTTGTAGCTCACCTGCTTTCGGTGATTGAAGGGCTCGACCCAGCGCAGCTTATCCACTACGACGTGTATGACAGCGGACCTCTCTGGGTTCTGGTGACTTTGGCGCTGTGCGTGCCAGAGCCTCACGTTGTGTCGTCGATCCTTGAGACTATCTTGCCAAGATATGAACAGTATTCGCATCGTGGATCGATGCTTACAAATTTCATAGATGTGAAAGAGATGCTGCTGTGTATACAGTCGCAGTTGCAGAAAGGAATCTTACCACTACTATGCTCCTCAAGTTCTTTGATTACAGATGACCTTATTTCCAGCCCGGTAGCACGATTTGGGTAGGTATAGTTATAGCAGTAATTAAGAGATTGGTAGACATATTGTAGTCTTTAATCGATGACTAAAGACGTTGGTGTTTATTTTTGGACGGAATTTCGAATTAGTATTATTTCTGATTTACTTAGTAGGATTGGTGGAAAGGTGACTGAAAGGGGAAAAGAACGCAGATTAATTAAGTCCTACGCTTTAATCTCATCTAAGCTCTTCGGCGCTTTGCCAGCGGTCCATCTCCACTGACATAAACATACGGGGGACTTTCGTAACCATCTATTTCAGCCTCCCAGTCTGTTCTGCTGGGAGCAGTATGGCAAAGCAACAGCTTAGCATAAGCTGCTGCAGTTGCTGCTGCGTAATTCTGCCATGCTTTGTTTTTATAAGCGTCTGCATAATCGCAGATACCACGAATAACAAGGCATGGGAGAATATTCATGACGCCTGCTGCTTCCATCTCAAAGCACAATATGCCATGCTCTTTTGCCCAGCGATCCCGTGCACTGGCGTCTTTGAGAACCCTGTTTCCTGATGCAATAAGGCCATAATGTATTTCTGGTAGGTCTGTTGGGCGGCGTGGCCTGCGCTGTACATGGCTGTCTGCGTTGATACAGTCCCGAAGTGCAAAGCAGGTAGAGCATACTGCCTTGAAGAGATGGTCATTCTCTTGTCCAGGGTGGCTGTAGTCTGACGTAGAGGAACTTGGTATAGATCGGACAATCTTTTCCAGGTGTATTTGAAGCGAGCTCGAAGACGCATCAGGCTTTGAACGAAGTGCGCTTATAGCGGTCCTCAAGCTCCGCGGTGGTCCCTGGAGAATACCGGTGAGCTGAAAGGCATTTCCTTCATACTCTTTGCCTCTGTCATATTGGATAACACCCGAGGATGTTGACGTTGGATGGCTGACCACAATATCTCCTAGGCGAATATCTGCCTCTGGGGAGGGAGCTCCGCCAGCTATACCAACCAAGAGACAAAATTCAACTTCGTGATAAGTTCTTCTCATGTTGGATGCGGCGTCAGCAGCCGCGTTTGTTCCATACTCGCCTGATGGAAGACAAGCTGCAACTATCATATGCTGCCCTATTGTACCAAGTGCATAGGTGTTGCTGTCACCTTTCATCTTAGTGTGCCCGTTGTGTTCTGTATCAAAAAGCGTTCGTACTGCCCGAAGCTCTAGAGGAAGTGCACAAATGATGCCGACAGTGTATGCAGAATGAGGGTAAGAGTGCATATCCAGTGCTTGATCTTCTATATTTGTTCGAATCCTGGAGCCCCCAATCGAGTATCCCGGGATGGGTGAGGACCGTTGACGGTCCATGGAAGTAGCTCTCAGTGTGCTTGTTACTGATTCATGAGAATTCCCGTGCAGGTTATGATTGGGTTGTCCCCAACTCCCAAAATCTATCTTCTGTGCGAATTTGTCAAGCTCCTCGATGGGAATAGAACTGTAGGCCTGGCTTAGTTCCGTCTCTAGCGGTAGCACGACTTTCTGATAAATCGTCGTTCTTAGCGTCAAGGTGTCTAGCATCTCCCCGTGTTCGTCTTGCCAGACTTTTGGGTCCAAGCAATTTGTTAATGCCAGGTAAAATTGAGAGTTCGGGGGAATCTCTGCCTTGCAAGCTTGAAATACAAGATTTGCATCCAAGTATTTAGTAAAAGCCGAGGATTTTGTATTTGTTCCCAGCTTAGCGTTGAATTTCTGGACGAGAATATCGAATGGCATTTCGAAGTATAGTTCTAGCAATAGTAAAGCTAATGTGATGACGGTCGGGCATGGATGATTGAAGAAATCCTCCACATCGGTATCGTCCGCCTCGGTGTCATCTACCATGTCGTCGGTTTTGGGATTTTCGGGAGGAGCCTCATTACGAGGATTGTGAAGATTCGGGAGGGGACTATTGATAAATGGCCTGAAAAGGGTAGTAAACGATGAAGTGTGGAAGAATAGAACATCAGATGAGCCCCACGTTGGCTGCAGCCAAGGGGTGTTGTAGAGGTGAAATACCGTTGAAGCCAGGATTACAGCCAACATCCGTTTCGTTCTCTCGGTGAAAGACCCTCTCGTATGCCTCAGGATATAGTCCAGAGAAACTGCGTTCTGTGACGTGTCGATGGAAGAATCACATATTTCTGGCAAAAGCTGAAATAGTTGATTCCGTAGCACCTTGAGCTCGAGGCGGTATGCGGTCATTGACTTGGCATTTGCTACTACCTCACAGAGCCTCTTTATCTTGAGCGATTTGGCCTCCAATCGCTTCCGCTTGGCATGTTGAAGACCCACTGCATCAGGCACTCCTTGCTTCCCCGTTGCATGAACTCGGACCTCTTGCCAGTCATAATGCGTAGAAAGAAACATATCAAAATCGACAACATCCTCATCTTGGCTGTGAAGCATAGATTCTCGCGGCTTTCGGTGGGTGCTTAAATAGAGCCGAGCTCCAAAGTCGTGCTCTGTTTTGCATGGGCAATCGGTACATGCCACCATAGCCTCGAATGTTGATTGAGCGGCATTCAAAATATTGTAAGGAAGCTCTGCGATCACCAACTGAGGGGAAAAGTCTTCTTCGCCCCATCGAGAAGGGTCTTCGAGGTAGCTATCACGTAGCGCTTCCTCACAGGTGACCAGTGATTTCAGTAATTCATTCCGTAACATGTAGGTCTTCGTCAAGTCCACCGATAAGACATCGCTCAATTTAGCGAGATCGCTTTTTGTGTAACCGATGTTTTCGCCTAGTAGTATTATTTCTCGCAACCCGTCTTTGATAGGGACTTGAAGGGAGCTAGTCGGAAACATGAGCTTTATTGGTCCCAACAGCAGGGTGATGAGGCCGCTACCCTCGTCAGGCACACTTGTATCGTCTAGGATACCCAGGCTCCTTTTTATCATGTTGAAATATGCCATAAGGCTGGCACAAAAGGATCTCAGCTCTTCATCCCTCTCGTTGACCCAAAGAGTTTCGCTGATTTGCTGAGCTGCTTTGTAAGTCAAATACAAAGTATTAATCATCTCACCACCAGTTGCTCCTGCAAGACCAAGGTTCATCGCCGCCATGTTGTCAATAGATGTTCAAGGCAAGATTACAAGATCCATATTGACATTCGTTGATCCGTGATGACGTGAGCTGAATTTGGTGCCCCCACGGTGCGGCTGAACTTCTGAAAAGACGTTATCTTAGACAATCCCCCGCACATTCCTGCAAAGCTGCCTTACCTGTGAGGCCATAACAAGTGTATTTAGCCGCCAGAGATGTCTCCTCACTTTAGAAGCATGGTGACGAACATACGCAAATAAAATGTCGGCATCGCTCGCGCGCGAGACAGGAGCCCATACTCCAACAGCCTCCATCTCGAAGTGTGCCCAAAAGTGCTCCGAGTCTTTTCAACATTGCCTCAATGGCGCTAGCAAGTTAGACAAGCCTTACGCTCCTTGGCCGGTAGTCCGGGTCGAGGATCAACTCGCCCGATTTCAACTTTGGACAGCCAACATCCGCGTCTTCAGCACTGGCCGCGACTCTTTGGATTATAGACTCAGAGATGCCTCGGATGTTAAAACACCTATCATCGGCCTGTTGCAGGCACTGGAATTTCGGATCAAGACTGGTACGTAGCAGCGCTGGTCTCAAGTCCAAAGTTTGATTTGCGGTTCAGTTTTCCTAAAATATGTCACAAATAGGTTCGCAGATCTTCGACTCAATGATTCAAAGTCAAGATAGAAAATCCATCGAGGAGGCTATCGAGGAATTCGTCCAGACTCTAAACGCAGTGTCGACCGAGATCACCTTGCTGCACAAAATCACCAACACGATACGCCGTGCTAGTAAAGATACGCAGAATAGTCGAGCTGCCGAAAGGTTCAAGATCAAAGATGACCAAGGCAATGACGTGGGGCCCTTCATCCACTCTGTCTTCTTGAATTATATAAACGACAGGTATCATGTTGCCAGCGAAGAGATCCGCAAGCGCCTTGCAAGCTCAATGGTTCTTCGACGCAAAAGGTTACTTTATCGTCGAGAGCGCTACGGAAAAAACCCAATACATCTCCCTCAAACAACAACTGGCCCGGGCATGTCACATCCTGAGTCAGAAATCATGACGACGCTGGGTGATGCTGAAAGGCCTGCGAAGAAAAGGATCATCGCAGCACCATCACATAGTGCCATGCATTCCGCTGACACTGCGACGACGTTTTCACCCGAGGGTTACAAGAAGGCTGCAGCCCCATCAATACTGTCAATATCTAAAACAGTCACGTTGAGCGATGAGGACGAACTTGTATTTCCTCCTGCCCCCAACGGCGCTTTTATGCAAAGGTACAATAGGGCGAAGCAGGATATCGAAGATAGGCACAGACAGAGGCTATCTACTATCGATAGTTACTATGAAGGTGTCGACATGACTGCCATAGCTCCTGGAGATGTTCGGGCTATTGTTGATGCTGGAGCTGTACGGGACAGAGCATTGGCTAAGGCCTGGGATGATTGCCTCAAGGCAGTAAGCGAAGCCACCTGCCCATATTGTTTTCATGTGCTACCAATTGGTGAAGTCATCGACGAGTTAAAATGGAAGTAAGTATGATAGGCCCTTGCATCGCAACATGGTCATACTAATCAACAATAGATATCATGTCAAGAACGATCTTGAACCTTACGTCTGTTTATTCGAGGCTTGCCACACGTCTGGACATTTGTATACTGATAGCAACACATGGATAAATCACATGTCACAGCATACTTTACGATGGCGCTGTGCATCGAAGCGGCATGGCGAATTTTTGGCTGACTCCAGAGACCATTACCTTCATCATATGAAGCATAGCCATCCGGGCATGTTTACTGACGATCAACTCGGGATACTGGCTGATCAGAATGTTCGCAAGACTGGTCCACTGTTCGAGGCTTGCCCGCTCTGCGGTGAGGAGAAAGGAAGTTCTTCCCTGATCGATCACCTGGTCGGCCACATGCGATTCTTGGCCCTTAAATCGCTGCCACCTCATCAAGAATATAGCGATGATTTGAGTGAAAGTGGCGAGCAACAGAATAGCTGGAGCTCATCTCGGCCCACCATCAGAAGTACTATCGAGAACGATTCCTTGGACGATTTCACGTTCTCATTTACTGGGAGTCCCGGGCTGACTTCCTGAAGGGTTTTTCACTTTTGGTCGTTAAGACCTTGGAAGCACTCTGCAATCCCGACAGGAATTACCATCCGATCAGGTCATGATACCACTGCCTTTGTATTCTATTATATAAGCATCAACCAGAACGATATCGAACTCGGAGAACCTGCTACAGTCCAGTATAGGAAACAGTACATCGGGACAAGGTAGTGTGTCATTCCTACTGAGAAGAATATGTGTATTAGAGGTTACTCATAGCCGTCACCCAGTATTTCTAGATGCTGTTAGACGAGGAATTTACTGAATGACGATACAAAGGCGCTTCAACGAGAGGGTGTGAACTTACAGTCTCAACGCCAGCTCCAACAGAGCGAACCTTTGAAGCCAGCCATCCACCGGCCGGGGCAGATTCTACGTCAAATCTAGCTTCATCATCGCTGACATCCTCATTGAACACGATCTTGCTTGGCAACTCTGGATATTTCACAGCTGGTCTCCCAAGTCCAATCAAATCACAGGCGTTGCTACCAAGAGCTCCAGCAATGCCCTTCCGGCTCCTGAACTCGCCAGTCACAAGCAGTGTGAGATCAGGGAACCTGCGACGAATCTCTTGACTCGTACGAAGGAAGAAACCCTCGCGAATACTTGAGCGCGACCTGGTGGAACTCGGCTGCAGGGATGATTTGGTGCTCATCATCTGAGGGTCTTGGAATGATCCACCACTGAGATTGATGTAGTCGATTTCCTCCTGCTGAATCAACTCGATCTGTCGTAGCATTTGAGCCATTCCCTCTTCATCCTTGAAGTCTGCGGAATTGATCTTAACACCGACGCAGGATGTCTTGGGGACTTCCTTTCGGATGGAACGGATGATGCGAAGAACTAGTTCGACGCGCTTGTCTGTTGACCCTCCGAACTCATCATCGCGCTTGTTGCTGTTTGGCGACATGAACTGAGACAGTAGAAACCCGTCTATGAGGTCGAGTCAGCAGGTAATACAGCTTAATTCATATGTTGTGCGACTCACGTGCCGCATGAACCTCGACACCTTGAAAGCCGGCTTGGTAAGCCAGATGCGCAGCTTGAGTGAATTGCGCGATGAGAACATCGATGTCATGTCGTGTCATGGCCCTCGGGGTTCCAAATACCAACATACGGATCAACTTGGCAACGGCGTCATCGCCGAGATTGATGGGAATAGCTCTGGGAGCGATCGTCTTCGAGAAGATGCTTCGCTTTCCTGCTCCAATTGGAGACTGCCGTCCTGGGTGGTTTCTAGATCATCGCTCCAGTTAGCCACTGCGTCTTGACATCGTGACTAGGCTTACAATTGAGCAATCATATGACAGTTCTGATCCTTGGTAGAAGCTGTCCACTCTGACCAACTCTTCAGCAAGTTCGATGCGGTTCCGGTGACTGCGACGTCTTGATTGCTGCCGAGATACTGGTCCGAAACCATGATGTTTCCTCATCCTTGTTAGAGCAAGCTTCTTTGCGTATGGAGAAAGCTTTTCGCAAAACTCGCCCGTGATTAGAGCTGCCCATCCACCTTCTGCCCATCGCTTATACAATGCTCTATGATAGGCAGATGGCAGTAAGTTCTGTGCCATCTTTTCAGACATTGCAGTCTTGACAAGCCTGTTCTTGAGGACAAGTCCGCATCGTAATCGAAGTTGTGTGTTGGCTGCGAAGTTCATCGTTGGCGCAATTCGCGGTGGTAATCTGTTTGTAAAGGTTTGGTCAAATCCAGACTCAAGTATGAATTTTTCTTGTTTTGTACCTTAATTTATTTTGTCTATTTACTAGTTATTTATCTTTATCTCTCTAACTAAATATCATGAGATTTTTAAATTGGCCGCGGAGGAACTCTAGGGTGAACTGAACCCAAATCCTCCGAAACTAAATCCACTCGAGTCATGGTTAGTTTGGACCGACCCCACAATGACCTGTTCGTGTTAGTTAGTGCCATCCGGGGTTAGGGTTTCGGCCGGGAACAAACCCCAACAAGGGTCATTCCCATTCCACAACCCTTCGGCCGCCTTCACGTGTAACTCTTTTCAAGAAATAGACATAATATTTAGCTTAGATATAGCCAAACAGTTTTGAATCCTCACCATATCCGTTTTGTCCTTCCCTTAGCCGTGTGCTCAGCCCTCTCCCCTGAAACACCACCTGCGACGTCTCTCCCCCAAAACACATTCCCCGACAGACAATTGGCTAGGACCTCCACAGATCTCGGAACTTGGAGGCGTAGAGATACGATTGGCTCCTCAGAAGATAGACGAGGTCTTGAAATCAGTTACAAACGTGCCGCTCTCGCCGACCTGTTTGCCGATCATGGCCCGTGTCCGTAGCTCAGAAGCAGTTTCTGTGTTTTAAGCGCAGGCGTTTTATGGTTAATGAGCAAATCGCAGTTTAGCAATGGCTGTTTGACGTTTTGTTTGACAGAGTGGCTGTGTTCTTCGGGAGACGAGGATTCCGGGTCTTGGTTGGGCGGGAAGGGTCAAAGCGTAGGTAGGTGAGAGCCGTGCGGTTCGTGATATGTTTGTCTGGTGATGTTTGACACATTTAGAGGTACTATCGTGAAGCTGTTGAATGTCTCGAGAGTGTCTTGTGTTTTACTTGGCTGCTTCTTAGGTGGTGATATCTGTGTTTGTTAAGAAGGCCGTAAGAGGAAACAGACTCGTTGACTTTTGTATATAAGTCTTCACATCTTCCTCTCATTGTCCTAAACATCAGCATCAACAATCAGCATCAGCATCATCTTCTTCCTTTTTAATCACTTCTCTCCTGCCGGTCAGGTCTCTATTTTCGGTCTCTCTGACTAGTTCACTCCTCATCTCTTTGTCCAACTTTTTTCTCAGTCTTATTCACAGTAATCACACTTTCACAATGGCTCCCATCAAGAACCTCCTCATGGCTCTTTTCGTCGCTGCCGATCTCGCAGCAGTCTCAGCCCACAGTGTCATCACCAATGCCGTCGGTGATGCTGGTGGCTCTGGCATGGCCCTTGGTGTTGATACCTCAACTCCTCGAGACGGAACTCGAAGACGCCCTTTCCAGCAGGATGCAACCCGCTTCCGAGGCAACTCCGCAGATACCGTCGGCGAAACCTTGTCTGCCGGTGATAACAACATCGAGCAGGGAACTTTGGACATCATGGAAGAGACAGGTAAGCTATCCGCCTTGACGATGTAATTTGTTTCACAAACTAACACCTAAATCAGGATCGGAGCTCCCTCAGGTGAACCCCGGCGGTAGCCTCGAGATGACGGTTCATCAGGTCAACTCAGACGGTGCTGGTCCGTACACGTGCATGATCAATGCCGACGCCACCGGTACATCCTGGGAGAATATTCAGGTGACGACTAATGTCGCGGGTAATGACCGGGGTCGCAACCGGGACGGCGAGATGGGAGACTTCCCCCTCGTTGCTTCTATTCCTGCCGGGCAAAACTGTACTGGAACAGTTGCAGGCGAGGATAATGTCTGTCTTGTCCGCTGTCAGAACCCAGCTCGCGCCGGCCCATTTGGTGGTGTGATCCCGGTACAAATGGCTCAGGGCAATGGCGGTAATGCTGGAAATGCTACTGAAACTGGAAACACTGGAAACACCGGCAATGCTGCTAGTGGCAATGCGAATGACAACGCTAAAGACACCACCAACGACACCACCAACGACACCACTGACAATACCACTACTGGCGGTGCCAACGGCAACGCAAACGGCAACAACAATGGGAACGCCAATGATAATGAAGACGAGGATGAGGAGGATGAGACTGACGCTGGCACTCGCAACAACCGCCGTGCCACTCGCTTCTCTGCCTAAACGATAAACTGATAATGATTGGTAACGCGAACTTTCCAAGGGAAGACTGGAACACCGACATAAGGGACTGGACAGGTGGGGGATGGAAGCAGGATATCTACATAGTATATTTGGAAGGGCGATAGTATAATTAGATTTTGCTGATGAACTCTTTTTTCTCTGTGCTTGCTCGTGATTGAGGAGCTTGGTCCATTGGCACTTACAAAATAAGATGCATTTGAAGGCTGATTTTTGCTGACTGAAGCCAATAGTCCCGCTCGGCTAGCAAATAGAGACTTGTTATTTGCAGTTGAGGCTCGTAGCTGAAAGCTGAAATCAGGGCAGAGAATCTAGCTAGCCAATAGGAGCTGAGAGATGCTTGCACTAGATAAAGCCTGGTATCGAACTTGCGGAAAATATGCGGTATATATTCCCAAGGTTGCCCATTACTCTATATATTTCTCTCACATACTCAATAGTCTTCAAACCAATTAACTTCGACCATAACATCGTCATGTCTTCAACAAGTGCAAACGTACCCGCTTGGGAGCAGAAACTCCGTGATGATATGGCGCTGTCTGTTCCAAGCCTCAACACGATATCAATGCACTCTCCAGACGCTTTGGAGACCTCTAAAATCGAGGTGCCAATGCATCATGATGATTATCCACCGGAAGATAATGTCAAAAATCAGCTTATCGCCATCAACGCAGCTACCGTCCAACACATCCAGACTGCTAGCGGGGCATGCACCGATACCATTCAACGCTTGAAGGGTACGCAACCTAACAAAGACGTCTGGGGTCCTGCGATCGAGACTGCCTACTGGACCGCCAACCACAGCTTTCACAAACGATTCACGAATGCTTCGGATGAGGCCGTCAAATTTATCAGTGCCCTCCCTCCTGTTCAGCAAAGTGGAGCCGCCAATTTCATGAGCTACAGCATGGGCATTGTTAACAAGGCTATCCAAAGGGCATTATCTGCGCTTTCGAGTGCGGTTATCAGGCGCTCCCTTAAGGAATATCTGGAGGGGAACTGGGAGAAGCTTAACGAAGTGGATGATGGTGTCAAGGCTGGGTGCAGCGCTGCTATAAATGCCTTGAATTCCTTGCTCTAGTAAAGGTTTTCTTTGGCTTCCGTCGAGGGCTGACCCCACCCCTATAGCTCTTGTTGGTTTCGGGCATGATAATGACAATACGGCTCTTGATACTGCAATTCCCAAAACAGAATAGCTGCATTAAGTCTTAATTACCCTTTTAACTTCTTTGGGGACATGAAACCGGGCATATGTGGCCAATAATGGCTGTCGCGTTAGATATATCCGCTTTAGGAAAGTGAATCCCCTCATTTCAACGCTTGTAATTGGTCAACGCTACAGTCAGTAGTATTATCATGAGAACACCACTTTCCCATATCGTTCTAGTTAAGTTGTACCCACCTGAGCACGAAAAACTATTGGCAATGACGGTCTTACACCCGAGGCTTGTCTCTTTGTATTTTGCAGGGGATAGGATATCCAGAAGTAGATCTCATCGGCTGACCAACCAAGTGGAGTACTCATATGATAATTATGATACGTATACAAAAGAGCGTCTCCTGAGTCGAATGTAAGAAGAAATACAATGGTTAACATAAAATCTGACAACTACTTAACCAGTACCTGTTCTAAGTAACTATCATCTCCTTGACCCCACGGCACTGTCCAGCTTCCAAGCCTCCCAAGCCATGTTTAGGCTCAATGATATGTCCTCTTATGTTCTTTGTGGGATTTTCATCTCTTTAGCGCTGCTTCTATTCTTATTAATCGAAGCATTTTTATCATCTAAATCCAGAGCAGACCAAGTCATTGCTAGATCGTTCAAGCCACCGAAAGGATGGTGGACTGATGCCAAGCGGTTCAGTCTTGAACAGCGAGCCATCTTCAGCCAGGTATGTCCTCAGACTATGTATGTTGGATTCAATTTGACAAACGTAGTGCTGGATTTGCATCAGTCACCGCACTCGGTTCTCCAAGCCTGGCGATTATATCGCATTTGAAATTGCTGGCTTTAGACTCCTCCTTATGCTAGGCAAGGATGATGTGGTGCGAGCATTTCATAACGTCTGTCGGCACCGCGCATTTCCGGTGACTAAAAAGGCTTCTGGCTCAGCATCTATACTTGGCTGCAAGTATCACGGGTGGAGTTATAATAACAAAGGGGAACTTACGAAGGCTCCCCAATTTGAAGATGTGATTGGTTTTGATAAGAGCCACAATGGTCTTTTTCCTGTTCACACCAAGATGGATGACGATGGGTTTCTACACATCAATTTGAACAGTAGCGCAGAAGCGGGAAATACCGAGCTTGAAAGGGTGAAGGCAATTGGAAGGCCAGTAGCCACTGACCAGACCCAACAATATCTTGGATCTTGGGAAGTGAAAGGGAAGTTCAACTGGAAGGTTCCTGGTCAGTGTCTTGATTTGCTAGCACCAAATGCCACCCATGCTCACAGAGGTCTAGGGAATGCCTTTCATCAGAAAATATCGTCTGCCCACTTTAAAAGTTCTTTGTCGAGATTGCTTGGCACTTCTGCGGCAGGACAACTGCGGTTCAGCCCTCTTACCACCATTTATTCACAGAGGGGAAGTCCCATCTGGTACCAGCTCACATATTCCCCGGAATCAGTTAGACAAACCACTGTACGATGCGACGTGTACTCAAAGTCAAAACAAGATAGCTCAGACTTTGAGAAACGTTTGAAGCCCGATCTGGAGGTTGAGATCAATTCAATCGTTAAAAGACATGAAGAGGTGTATGAGAAACTCACAAGCTCTGTCCATTCATTATATCATGGCGGAGGTAGGTCGTGCGTTAACGCTTGGTAACTGTAGAATACTAAACATGTGCAGATGAGCTTGCTACGTTGGCTGATATGGTGGATAAGCACACCGAAAGAGAACAGAGCAAAGGAGCAGAGATCAAGCCAGCTGCAATCAATCAGTGTCGAAGTAATGGCTATAAAAAAGCTGAAGGGAGTGAGTTTGATATTACTAAGTCTCTACAGGGAGATGCAAGTGAGCATGACTAATATATCTTTACAGTATGTATGGCTTTGGAAGGGCTTGATAACTCTGGAGATATGGCATGGTAGGTAGCACGATGGTTTGTAGTTAAAATTCTGGCATAAGATCTTGACCTCTGGAGTCGGAAAGGCGCCAACGAGTAAATGATCGTTGCTCGTATGTTGGATCCAGCTTGGTCTTGTCCCTTGAGAACCGGCAAAGCTGATGCCAGATAGGACCATATTGCTCGGATACTGCTCAATTTATCTTTTTTTCGGTATTAAGTCTATTCTGAGTGAGGACAATAACGGTGATGCCCGGTGAAAATGTGGGCATAATTAAATCCATCATGCTATGGCCAAGCCCAGGTATATTATTAGTAGTAATGACGATGTAACGATATAACTTGTCATTCGACGACGGATGAGGAACGTTGCTCGCCACTACACGATCAGTGTCACTACTTAGAAGTGGTTTCATGATGGCCAACACTTATTTTTGCTTGTCACCCCTCTACCTCACCATGGTCACATGAACTAATTTTATACCCATTCGCATCGACAGTTTCGTATTTTGAACACGATACAGCTGTGACCTCGGCCCTTAAACTACCCACGAGACTCAAGTCAACAATAATACTTAGCCCCCAACCTCCGATTGGTAGGATATTTGAGGTTTTGATCATAATCGTGAATAAGAACTTTGCCGACGGTGAAGCGTAACGCTAGAAGAGATATCATTGAGGTATGAGCAGGGTACCAATAATGAGGTAACACGACTAATAATTTATCCATGTCAAAGTGCTGCCATGGTTTCTACCTTTTGAATAACTTTCAGCTTATTGATTCATTCAATTCTCAACAGATTGTTAACAACGCAGAGAACAATCGCAGAGAACAATCGCAGATAAAGGGGTCGCCCAGCTCGGAGTCGAGGGAGCTGAGGCTCAGACATATGATTGGTCAGTGGCGTCGGATCGCTTTTCCTAATCGAGGTCAAGAACAGGTTCCGCTGCTTGAGGCTAGCAGAGCTGGGAATGAATGCAAGACCATGACTTTGATACATACACTCAATTTGTCGAGATATGGATACATATCTAACCATTCGGAAGTCCACGTCTCAAAGTCTCATCACCTCCGAGGCTTTGAAGATACGTTAATTTATGCGCCGTATCATAGTTGTCGATTAAGAATGTCTCGTCCAAACACACTCCCTGCGTCATGGTATACCAGTAAGGCAATTGCTGGCCTAGAAAGGCGTGCTATATTTGACAAGGTATGGCCGTACGTTGGCAATGTATCGGAATAGCTAATGATGTGTTCTAGACCTGGATTTATCTCGGTGTTGTCACACGATCGTCCGCTGACGGCGAGGACTGTTTTTATGATATGGGGCAGTTCAAATTTACTGTTCGACGCGAGTCAGAAGACTGGAAGAGTATCCAGGTTTTCACAAGTAACGTACGAGATGGAAGCTATAACTTCAACTTGAACTCTAACGCTCTCAGGGCACTCAAATGCGTCGCCATATCACCCGGACCGGCCTCGTCTTTATAACTTTCTCCAATTTGACGCCTGAGTTCAACGAATACTTTCCCGGTCTTGAAGAGCTCATTTCAACAGTTGACTTCACCGCGTTTCCCTTTAGAAAAAGCCTCAAATATACCGGCAAGTATAATTGGAAGACTCTTATCGATGGGTTCCAAGAATGCCTTCACTGCTCCTTTGCGCATCCATCATTCTCCAAGGTTTATGCGCCGACTACCTACAAGGTGCTTAACGAACAGCACTTTTCACGTCACCTAGCAGAAGCAGATTGCAAACGCGACAGTCCGAGTGATGGTCTTTTTCTTTACTTCTTTCCCAACTCCACCTTGAATTTGTACGGTGGTGGTATCTCCTCGTTCCGTACCTGGCCGACAGATGATCCGTCTCAAACTATCATGCAGTTCGACTACTATCACAAGTCACCTGACGAAACGGAGGAATTCAAGAATTATTACGACTTCGCCCGAACTGTCGCAACGGAAGACAACGATCTTTGCGAAATGGCTCAGATGAACCTGAATGTGGGGATTTATACTGAGGGCATACTGAATCCAAACAAGGAAAATGGCGTGATCCGTAAGTGGGACATATTATGACACCTCAAATTCTATTATCAGTACTGACGTTTGTTGGTTGTTAGATTATCAGAAGCGGGTTTTTGAAATGTGCCTGGCCGAGTTCAATAAGGAAACTGTAACAAAAGACGAGCAGAAAGTGTTGGATTCGAGCCTAGATTCAAATATCAGCTTAGCAGCTGCCGAAGGGATCATGTAGCAGTGTCTGGACAAGACTTCGATAGCGCATAGATATAATTAACATCTTTTGTTCGTGAGCTTATTGCAATCGTATAGGGAAACTGAACTCATGAGCATAAGAAAACACAGAAATGTAGATCACTAAGTAGAAGGTGTGATTTTGACCCTGCCCCCTGCCTGCAGCCCGTCTAGTCTGCAGAAGAAGTTTGCATGCCATGAAGTGGATTAATTAGACAATTTGGTTGCTACTCGAGTGACCGTGGTGGTGCAGAGCTTGGTATCCGATTATATCTCTACGATGAGACTCATGTCGACCGCTATAGCACAGAAATCCCCTATCTAAATGTTGGAGATTAGCTAATTATTATTATAGAACACATGCATGGGATGTTCTCCCCCAGTTTTACGCCTGAGGGCCCGTACGTGCACCTAGCTAATCAATTGTATCTGATTGGTGGTACAAGAGTCAAGACTAGTCCAGAAAAGGCCTCTTCAGCCCACATTGACCTATTGTAGATGGTCACCACATTCCCCCGCTTTCTTATCTACTCTCTGGTCTTGATGCGTAGTTGGTGATCGAAGTCCCTGTCTCCTCTAACACAATAGAAACATTGCACAACATCTAACCCTGACATACCAAGCAAGCCGCCAGAACGACCGACTGTGCTTGAAGCAAATAGCTATACGGACATGTTTAAAATACCCGCAAGAACCTAGACATGACACCCCCCGAGACATCTCAGCTACGTCATCTATTACCAGCTTCCCAAGGAAAGGAGGTGCATACAGCGCCACAGAAACGAGCACCAAACAAAAAAAGCCGAAACGGTTGTGCAGAAACCCATCTTGAGTGGCAAATAAGGCTAGATGGAGGACAGAGCTAATATTCAGTCCAGGGTGCGTCACATGCAAAGCAAGAAGAAGGAAATGTGACGAGAAAAAGCCTTCTTGCTCCCAATGCCTTCGCCGGAAAGCGGCATGCGGCGGCTATCAAGCAGAGTTTAGGTGGAGAGAATTCGAGAAGCCCGAGGCAAGCAGTACATCGTCGGGGAATAGTAGGCAGCGTGATCCTTTACAGGCTCATAGTACGATGCTAAGGCTTTTATTTAGATAGCAGAAAAGGACAGCCCAGGTCGGAGCGGCCTCATCTTGGATTGCGAGCTTTCCACTCAGATGAACCTGAACTCCTCGTCAGACGTGAGTCTGATGAGTATGGCGTACCGAGCGATCTACTCAGCCAACCCGAATTTCCGCCACGAGATCCTGTCTTCCCGCAATCCCACACAGCCCCGACTCCTGTCGATGTAGGGTCTCGATGCGAGTTCTTTGACTATAGAACCAACTTTGATGGTCCCCAGATCAATGACCTCTCATTGGAGATGTCCTTCGATATATCCGAGGACCTAGACGACCTCTACGACATCCTTGCTGGTCTCGATTCCTTCGATGCTCCACCAGTCAATCACGATACCTCACCACCAGTTTGCCCAGCAATGCCTGGCGATATTATAACGGGATCACTGAGCACTGAACAGGCACCGTTTCCGTGTGTCAACCTACTAAATGATAATATCTCCCTATCGCCAGATTTGCGTACTTCACAAGTTGTTGAAGTAACACCAGAACTTCAGGGCTTTTACAGAGATGACGAGTTTGGAGAGGTAGGTATTGAAGATGATGAGCACTCTCCATCGAGTTCAAAGACTCATCCTAGGTCGCCTCTTTACAGAGTTCCTCAGCTCGATAGCGACTCTCCAGAGAACATCTCTGTTCTTTTTGATCGTCGCATATGCGAGGTTTTATGTATCAAAGACAGTTCATCCGGGAATCCATGGCGAAAGATCGTTTGGCCTATGGCTAAGGAGCACACTGCGCTTTACCACGCACTTGCTGCCATGACATGCTTCCAGGGAGTCAATGATCTCCCCCAACATCGCGCCATAGGACTAAGACACCTCAACTATGCAGTTCAACAGCTCGCAGTCATGGAAACTAGCGATTGTAAACCCGAGGCAACCATTAGTACGGCGCTGGCCGTGAGCCTAGCTCAGGCCTGGTGCCACCCTCGATCTTCTACTACCACGAGTTACATTAGGAAAGGAGCCGAGCTTCTTCGAAAGGCGCTAATCGAACACCAGTCTTCCCAGCGTCCCAGAGATGAGCTGAGCGGCTTAGGCTTCCTCTCAAACACCTGGATATATATGGATACCACAACGCGCATTACGTGCTATGACGGATACGTCATGGATTTACCGCTCATGTCGGATTGCAGCTTATTCAGCTCCAAATCTTCAGGATCCACGGTAGATCCTCTCATGGGATGTGCTAGGCCACTATTCCCTCTTCTCGGCAGCGTGGCTGATCTGGTCAACCGCGTCCGGCGAAGGCAGGAAAAGCTCAACTCGCCAGCAATTGTCTCCGAGGCAGTCCGTCTAAGAACTTCGATTGAGCGATGGGAGCCTTCCACTGAATTGGATGAAGAACCCCATGAGACTCAACTATCCTCAAGCACGATTGATTTGATACAAACAGCTAATGCCTACAAGTGGGCAACCTTGCTATTTCTTCACCAGGCAGTGCCAGAGCTTCCGACACAAGTTCCGTTACAGGACATGGCCACAAAGGTTCTAACCCTTATAGCAACTGTCCCGGTAGACTCTCATGCAGCCATATTTCCCGTAATGCCGCTGATGATTGCGGGTTGTGAGGCTACCGAGATAGAGGATCGGACCTGGGTCTCTGACAGGTGGCGAGTTCTCGGTTCTCGACTCACTTCGGGACTTGTCAACAGATGTTTAGAGATTACAGCAGAGGCTTGGAAGAGACGTGATAAGTCATCCAAACCAACTCGTGTTGAAACGGTTTCCTCTAGCCCTTCATGCTCGACAGTCAAGAGCGAAATATATTGGATGACTGTTATGAAGGACTGGGGTTGGCAAGGTAAGTCTATTTTTACGTGAAGTAAGAAAAAGGAAGTATATTAACACTGATCAGTTATGCTTGGCTGAGAAAATCAATCGCCAAGTGGATTGTGACGGAATTCTTAATTAAAGTGTTGTTCAATGATGAAAGAAATAAATATGGCGTATATGGCAAACAAGCCGGGCACTGATGTCTTCCACTTCTAAATCTTTACCGCCTCTTATGTCACAACCAAATAATAAGTCAGACTCACTTCTCTTTTTTTAAGGTCCCCAAGATCGTCGGGAGTTGCCGGCAAGCTTCTATTATTCATGTGGCCAAGAAGCAGAGGCTACGTCCCGGCAGATCTCGACGTCGTACTGTCCCTAACTTGCAGAAACTATTTAACACAGAGAAACAGTTAGTGATTCCATTCTAGACCTAGGATGCGAGGGCAGAATAGTGCGCCGCTAACTTAAATACATGGTGGACAAATAAATCAATGTATCAACCCAGGCGTAAATCTACCAAAGTCTCTCCCAGAATCTTCGGAGCCAGTTCATCTGTTGCAAGCGCAGTTTCTCATTCTCAATTGCCGCAGGATCTTCCCATACTTGGCACTCTTCGTCAACTTCGGCTTTTCCAGCGATAAGGTCCGCTTGAGCAGGCTTCACCCATTTCGTTTTCTTCACGAGCTTCCCAATCACAAACATCAACGGGCCGAATGCAGTGGCGAAGTAGTAGGTTATAAATCCTTCAACATCAAAGGGCGAGAATGTGTCCCAACCGATAAAGAGAAGAAATATACAACCCAAAACAAAGCCAAGGTAAGCGCCATAAGGTCTAAACGGTGACAGGTATGGCAATGACGACTCCGGGACAGTGTCGGGCTGAGCTTTTAAGGCGCGATGCCACCCGATGAATGTCAAGAGCATGCACGTGTAGACATAGACAAATCCACCCGTAGTAAGATCAACGAACTATCAAACGGTGTCAGAATAATGAGCATAGATGGCATTGAAAGACGCAACTTACCCAGTAGAAAACTGTAACAGAAGAATTTGAAACGACGAGGAATGAGAGGCAAGAGAGCAAAGTGACGGCTATGACTGAGTAGATAGGTACACCTGACTTGGTACATTTCGTGAATACTTTGGGAGCGAGTCCATCTAAATTGTTATTAGCGTATGCTTACATCTCGTCTTTGGAATTGACGTACCGCGAGCAAGCCCATACAAGGAGCGAGACGTGGAGTACAGGTACGCGTTCCCACAGGACCTGCAACATACAGTCAGCATATTTATAAAGGGCTCCAATCATAATAGGTATACTCGCCAGCCGGAAAGTAATATGACAGCATTAATCACATCAGGTAAACCATGTATACCGAGATTCTGGATGCCGATAACCCAGGGCGAAGCAGCTGCTCCGGAAGCGCCACCGCCCAGAGCATTCAACAATCGCTCATCACGACTTGAGCAGATGATTCCAACGGCAAATACTCCAACGACATAGAAGAATGCCAGTCGATAAAATATCAAGCGAGCGACTCGGGGTATAGTTTTCCGGGGATTCTGGATTTCGCCAGCAGTGAAGCAGATTAGGTCGGGGCCACCAATGGTGAATGCAGCGTAAATGACTACAGACCTGGTTTCAAGACGTCAGCGCTTGTATGAAGAGAGGTGACTTAGGTATGCTCGTATAGCTTACCAGAATCCGAGGAATCGACCAGCTGCCCCATCAGTATAATAGGCGTGCATCGCGTTCCCGCCGCCCCAGTACCGAAAGCCGTAAGCGTTGCCTCGAGGGTTGCCACCACACATAGTGATCAGAGTAAGCAAAATAAGGCCGATGATCAGAATAACCTTTGTTGATGCCATGATGAACTCAGACTCTCCATACCACTTGACGGCAATGACATTCAGCAGGAAGCAGACGACCAGAGCCATGGCAACCCATACACCGGCGTTGATGGAAGTATTCCCTAATATCGCGAGGTCAGAAGGACAACGAACAATCAAGTTGAACAGGAAGGACTTTACATACAATACTGCATTACTGTAGCAACAGCACTATACTCCACACAAACCAGCATAACACCACCGTAGAAGTACGTCCAGCCCATGGAGAAGCCAAGAGCAGGATGGACAAAGCGACTGGCGAGCTCAAAGATACTTCCCCGGATAGGAAGATACGCACACATCTCTGCAACGCTCAGTGTGCATGGTAGAATGAAGAACATGCTCCAGAATAGATATCCAAGTGATGAGGAGAGCGGGCCAGCTTTAGATAGTGCACCGCCAATACCAACAAATAGAGCGGTGCCAATGCTACCTGCAATAGCCATTAGTTGCACATGACGTGGAGATAGACCACGCTTGGTTTGCCCGTTGGTTATGTAGATTGAAGCTCTTTGGATTGAACTAGTGTCGCATGCATTTGTTGGTCCAGAGGTATCAAGGGCGACTTTCTTGGAGTCATCTTGCTGTGAGATAGAAACCATCTTTAGCATATAAGATAATGTTGAATATGGAAGCAGGATGACTGAATATTGGACTCAGGTTCACTGAAACTGCACTGGTATATATATCTTGTTTTGCGGTCATGCCTCTTGTCAGGAAGATAGATTGGCTATGTATCAAAAGAGCTATGGATTGCACCGTCGGCGATGGCTAATCTAGAAGTAGAGAGGCTATCGCCACTATAAGAATTCCCCTAGTCTGTTCTAGGTTATGGAATCCACGGCCCCGTTTGCAAGGTCGTATCATTTTACTACGTTGGGTTAGTTAGCTAGACGCAACCTGATAAGTCAACGGGCGCAAACGTGGAGAACATGCCGCTAAGCTCTGTAGAAAATTGAAGTACACGCTTATATCAATGCATAACTCACCTGATTGTGTTGTTCTAGATCTCTGCTTGCTTGCAGAATTCACCAACACCGACCAATGAGGTAATCGTCAAAGTCGACACCTTATAACATCCATCCTTATCTTAGGGAAATACACATCGCCATCATGTCTGTCACAACCACTGTCCAAGCCGTAAGGCTCGAGGGCGATCAATACTCCACTACCGCACAAACAGAGGAGTCGCCCGAGCAGGTCTGCGCAACTGGGGGGTATCCAGCCCCAAGTGTCCCCGAGTTCAGAGACCCTTACATAAAGCGGCAGTGGCAATTAGAACACATGGCTGCTGTGTTTCGAGTGTTCGCACGTAAAGGATTCACAGAAGGAACCGCTGGGCACATTAGTGTTCGCGACCCCGTGGAACCAGATACCTTTTGGATCAACCCGTAAGTGTCTCTTTCTGTCCTTGTGCCTAAACTGTGATTCTGGTCTTTGCTTAGTCTCGGCATACATTTTGGCTTGCTTAAGGCAAGCGATATGGTACAGATCAATGAACATGGCCATGTCATTGGTGGGAATCGCGTCGCGGTCAATAAAGCTGGATTTCAAATCCATGGAGCCATTCATAAAGCTCGGCCTGACATCAATGCTATTTGTCACACACATTCTCCTGCTGGAAAAGCTTGGTCGGCATTTGGCCTTCCTTTGGACACCATAAACCAAGATGCCTGTGCCTTTCTTGGTATCCAGGCTGTCTATAAAAACTTTGGAGGTATTGTTCTAAAACGCGATGAGGGGCAGAGAATCGCCGCGGCATTGGGCAAAAGCAACCGCGTCGCGATCTTGCAAAATCACGGCCTCCTTACTACCGGTTCCACTGTTGATGAAGCAGGTTATCTTTTTACGCTCCTAGAGCGATCTTGTGAGGTACAGATCATGGTGGAAAGTACAGGCCTACCAAAGAGAATCATTGGCAAGACAGAAGCGGAATACACTGCGAAAGCTTACCAAGATCCAGTAAGTACAGAACAAGTCTTTTACCAGATATCAACTTGAGTCAAGCGGCAGGCTAATCATCCTAGAAAACCCTATATCTTGAAGCTCAGCCTGATTTGAATTATGAAGCTACTTATTCTAACAAAGAACTAAATCTCAGTTCTTAGTATTAGCTTCCACATACACCATGACTTTACATTATTCATTAGTTCAAAACTGCCGCACCAACAACACCCAAAATTATGATTCTACTGTGCAACTCAAGCTGTGATACGCAACATTACATGCAGAGGCAGAAGGCAAAGAAAGCCCAAGCTAGAACGCCGAATTCAGGACATTTATAGCGGCGCTGCATCCACTTTGATAAGCTTATTCCAGCTCCGCGCCAAAAATCCTTGAGGGAGAGTATATCAATATTCGAAAGTCCATATGATGCCTGCCTGGCAGCCCTGTTGACAATGCCCGTGCGGCGGCTGCATTAAGCTAAGCCTGTTAATGTAAAAAGAAATGACATAATAATTGTTATAGAAAGCTCTCAGTCATTTCATCAAACGAACAAAACGTAAACAACAAGTCTGCATTATGGTACTTGTTCCCTCCTCGGTTGTCTCTGTCGCCACAAGACCCTCGGAGGATCTGCAAACTAGCGGCGGAGGAACTCAAGCAGACCACGGATCTTCCGGAACGCCAAACTCAATTTGAAGCGCGGACCCCACATGCAATACCTTGCGGTGTCTGCTACAGGGTACAATTCCGTGGCGTCTGGGGATGCCATTACCGAGGATCGCGGGCATGGGCCTGTGGCACTCCCATCAGGCGACTGGGCTGGTAGTCGTCCATATAAGTCCTCCAAATGAGATGAAAGGCCCAACTTACACGACGAGCCACATCTCTTTACCATAACACGATGGATGAAACTCAAGTAATCATTGTTGGTGGTGGACCAGCAGGTCTTGCCCTGGGACTCTCACTAGCCCGACTGCAAATTCATGTCAGTAGCCACTATTTCGACAATTACGCAAGCTTGTGTTTAGTACTGACAATGCACCACCAGTCCGTCATTCTTGAGAAGGAAGCAGATATCACCACAGACCCCAGAGGCGTATTCCTCACGGGAGATGCCGTCAGGATATTACACAGCCTCGGGATCAACGATCTGAAGGGCATAGGTCATGGTAAATCAACATGTTCCAAACGCAAATGAATATGCATAGCATGAAATGTACTGATTCCGACTGGCACAGAAATTCCACATATAAATGTCCATCGCACTGCATTCAATACTCCCCCATTCTTCTCAATTCGCATTGGGGCCATCAATAGTCTTGAACAAGCCTTGCCTGAAGGCATTCTGCAAATTCAGCCCCGCCTAGGTAAATGACTCTAAGCCCCAGCAACATATATCTTCCTTTTTCTAACAGCAGTCTACAGAGACTGCATTGAGAAAGGCTATTCAGCAGTCGGAATACTGCTCACTGCGTACCGCCTGCGAAGTGATCGCACGGTCAGAACAAGATCCGCCAGTGATTGACTTCAACGATAGTCAAGGCACACGACAGCAGATCAAAGGACAATGGCTCATCGGCGCCGACGGAAAGTTGGGTATCGTACGAAAACACTTCCTTGAACCAACAGTAGGCATCAAGCAGCAAGACGGTATTTATCCTTACAGCGGAACCTGGATAGCCGCCAACCTAAAGATGAAGCTTCCTACGCCAGAGACTCACCCTGGCTTTCCACTCTGGAAGTTTGGGTACTCGCCGCAAGACGTTTATGATCTGTTCTGGCCTATCGGATGGCACTTTTGTACTCCGCCTGGAAAGGCGACTGCTTCTGGAAGATTTGGTCCTCATGAGGAAAGGCTTTGGCGTCATGAGTTTGCCCAGGATGAGTCACTTATCAAGGATAACTCGGAAGAGCTGCTCTGGGAACATATCACGCCGATGATCACTCTCAAGGAAGACAGCAGCCGCAAGCATAAGTTCAACGGCCCTGTGCAGTACCCACGAGATTGTATCGAGATTCTGCGATGTCGACCATTCCACTTTGTTCACAAAGTCGTTGACCGGTGGTTCAGTGGCCGGACTATCCTCATCGGCGATGCAGCTCATGTCTTTCCCCCTTTTGCCGGTCAAGGTATTGGTAGTGGCGTTAGAGACGCTCACCAACTTGCATGGAGGTTAGCTCTGATGCTTCACCCAGACTGTAAGCCCGAAAACTACGACAAGCTTCTCAAGTGCTGGGCATCCGAGCGGCGTCACAGCATCAACGACGCGGCACAGTTCTCTATGATCAACGGTCGGATCTGCAATAACGAGCCTTCTTTATGGCAACGGTTGTTTTTCCAGCTTTTGATGTTTCTCCACGGCACTTCTATCTTTCGGCATATGGATTATGTATCTCACAAAGAGAGAAAGGGGTTTTCGGCTGTTGAAAACGGGTTCTTTGTCAAGGGACGAACAGGTGGCTCCCGTTTACCTCAGACACATATGAGATCAAAGGGCCAGGCAGAATTATTCTTATCAGATGGCCTTCTACGAAAGGGGAAGACCATCTTCACTCTGATCGTAGTGAGCGAAGGAAAGCCAGCGACCCAGCAACTCTTGCATGCTGAAGCAACGGCTGCAGTCCAAGAAGCCGGACTCTCGTCCATCATCACAAACGATGCCATTATTGTTTACGACGCACAGTCGGGAGACACATCACAGGTTCAAAAGGAACTCTCAGACACCAATGGAGGGCTTGGTCATCCCACGGTCTGTTCACCTTCGCAGATTGCTGCAACTGATGGGCATCTGGCGAATGGATATGACAGCTCGGTATTTGGTAAGCGCCTTGGGAGGGGTACGAAATTTGCGATTGTTCGACCTGACTTCTTTATCTTTGCTTGTTCTTCTGACTATACTGGGCTGGTTAGCTCTCTCGAATCACTGAGAGGTTTTGTTGGGTTTGGAAGTAAGAAATAGTTGACAGGATGAGGCGCGAGAAGTTATTCAAGATCGATTGCTACCTAGAGGTCTTCGATATTTGTTCCTTACTTCTTAGTTATTCAGCTGAATGAATCATGAACTTGGGTGGATTCACTCCTGGTAGTGGAATAGTTTAACAACATGGTGCTCACGGAGCAAGAAAATATCGGACCTTGATATAAAATGTCAAAATAAACCTAGCAAAGTCCCCTAGGTAAAGACTAGACTTACCTAATTATTTTTATCGTTTAGAGTCAAGGTCCTCAGTTTTCTTTGCTCCCTTAGCTGTTCAATCCCATCTAGATTCGAATGTTAGCACGAGAATTATAGTGTTTGTAGCACCTTACTTAATTGTCTAGGTTACGGCGTATATTTACAGAAGACTATTTCGTCATGTTTCCTGAATACAAAGTCGGCCTTTGTATAAATTTCATGCCTTCAACCCTCCATGTTGGAAGCGTGGGAAGAACACCAGGTAAGGCGCGCGATGTAAGCATCAGACCTCTGGTCCATCAATAGAAAATAAACGTCTCAAGAATGTAACTGCCAGCAGAATAGCCTGAGATAAAAGAAAACACAACATCTATATTCACAGAGATTTGGGATATCTGCAGGTTCTACATGAACCTACTAAAGAGAAAGATAGCGACCCTCTGCACAGAGACTATCAGACGCGTTAAAAGTCGAACCCTGCAAAGTCCGCCGTTAGCAAACCTCCTTATGCCAGGCTCACAAAGGTGAACGAACGATGCTTACTCAAACTTTATCACGTTTCTCAATGTTCCAACCCGCGCCATAGTAACTTCAAGGACATCACCATCTTTGAGGAATACCTTGGGGCTATGGAAAGCACCCACTCCAGCGGGCGTTCCCGTCATGACCGCTGTACCAGCCAGTATGGTAGTTCCTGTACAGTCTGTTAGCACCTATCCCGCTCGCAAGCAATGGTAAAGTACCTTGACTCATATGGCTGAGAATCTGCTCCGGCGAGAACACCATGTCCTTCTTAAACTCTGCTACCTGCCGAACCTCTCCATTGACTTTTGCCTCTACAGAAAAGCCTGAGCCATCACCAAATATGGCTGGGCTGATCAGGGCGGGTCCAATTGGGGCAAACTTGTCGAAAGCTTTTGCGAAGAAGAATTGACCGGCGGAATGCTTGGGGAGCTGATACATGCGGCAAGATATGTCGTTGCCAGCCGTGTACCCCAGTATGTAGTCTTTGGCTTCCTTGGGAGAAATGTCGCGGCACTGTTTGGAGGTTAAAAATACGAGCTCGCCCTGTAAAACGATTAGTTTCGGGCAAAAGCAGCTTATCGCGATGTGGTACCCTACCTCGTAGTCCGGTAGGCTCTTTGCGCAGAAGTCGTTGAGCGGGATGTCTTCATCTGGATTTGCAAGGGATGCAGCTGGCTTGGTCCATAGTGGAGGAACCGAGGTCAAGTTGAGCTAAAGACTCGTTAGTGATTGACTCGAAGCGGGCTGTCTGTTTTCTTTTGGCATACTGAAGCTTCTTTGGCGTGGCTGCGATAGTTCAATCCTACGCAATAGAGAGGTAAGTCATCTCTCGGCAGTGGTGCTAAGAGCTGTACTCAGTCAGTAGAGGAGACTTGTGACGGCTTCAATTCACCAAAGCATAGCACAGAAAGACTTACACGGCGAATTGTTACCGGTTTTGGCTCATCCTTATCACCCAAGGCCTGTAAAGACTTGACCGCGCTGACCTTGGTGCCGAGTGCAGGCGGGCCTTGAGCATCAGGGCCAAGATCGGCGAAATATATCTCCCCGTCCTCTTCAGACTCAAACTTGATGAGAATCGAAAAGTTAGCCATGGCGCCGATGTGTCACGCGGTAAGTTGTGTTCCGGTAGCCTTTCATCAAGACCAGCGTTTAAATACATCTTCTCTATGATAAACTTGTTTTCAACGCCTCAGGATGAGATTCAGAAGTAACTGCTTATACCGTCATGCTAAAATGCGGGGAAGTACAAGCTACGGCAGATCTCAAGCTTGAACCTTTTTAGATCCTCCGACGACGCGGGATTAGCTGCAGTGAAAGTGCCGAGGTTGGTTAGTCATCGGAAATACTACATGGATAAATCCTCGGAGCATCTTGTGAATCCACAATCTCGACCATTTCTCATTACCTCCGATGTTCTGATTGCGCCAAACAACGACCCGATATTGGCCTTCCGTATACGAGTATCCGTCGTCAAGCGGCGAATCTATTGCTCGCCTCCGCTTGAGAGTCTTTCCGGTTCCCCACCATGTCTGTGTCACCGTCTTCACATAGCGGAACATTCGGCGCAGCTGCCTCTACTCATCGCCTGAGCACCAGAGTCTGCGACAACTGTATTCGGTTTGTAAACCCCGCATCAAGTCTCGGCATTACAGCACCTGACAATCTCCGTATTTCAGTTCTAAAGTCCGATGTGAGATGATCCGGCAATTCCCCGTCCCCAGTACTGATGCGGCCGGTCGTCGGTCACAGGCGATTTAGGACAGCCATCTTGCTCGCGCTGCCTAGGTCGCGGCAAGACATGCAGTTACTCCACGACACGTCGTCGGCCTGGACCAGCTCCGGGCTCCGGGCGAGTGCCACGGCGGGAGGCTGGTAATCGGGAGAGAAGGTATCCTGGTAAGAGACGTCTACTTACCGTTCAAGCATCGCGATATCTAATCACTCGCTTTGAAGACATAGAGGAGACCACCTTGCAGGCCGATTCTATCCTTGAGTACACCACTTCTTCGGTTCCAGTGGTTTCGGATCTACCCTCTGAAAGCCCTGACACCCTTGTCACTTCCCATGCATCTACTGGCAATCAATCAACACAGAGCCTAAACATCTTGCCCGAAGAGGAAGCATATCTGTAAGAGATAACCCTGCATTTCCATACAGCCCTTGTACTATGGGTGTTGTTATATCTTCCTGCTGACCATGTCAGGGCCGATGAGTACTTCAAATCCATCAATGAAGCCATACCACTGTTCTCCGAGGCCGCAGCATCAAATAGCAAAGATACTCTATCAACATGCAGCCCTGAACTCGCAGAAGCTCTACTTCTCATCACCGCCAAACTCCTCGGCTTCAAATTCGCATCCCCTCATTTTGACCTCGATAGCCGTATAGACCTAATCCTCAGCAACACAACGCTTCAAGAGGATACAGCCGGTGACTTTCCAAGTCTCGACCTCTTCCGCAAGTTCTGCTTGCTCGTCTTTTATGAATTCCACCAATTCCCTGGCCAGCAAGCCTGGGTGCGAATAGGAAAGATTGTCCGGCTCGCGTATTGGATGGGCCTTGACCGTCTGGACATGATCCAATCTGTCTCCCCGGAATGGTCCAATGTGAGCGATGCGGACCTTCAGAACTGGAAACTTGTCTGGTGGTGTGTCTACCGTCTTGACTCGTACGCCAACCTCTCATCCGGAACACCGTACCAAGTTGATGAACGACTTGTCAATACATCTTTAAATCACCAGAGTCAGCTTTCTCAAGGTCTCGTTGCCACATGCAGGTTGCCTCACGACCCGCGTGGCCTTCCCGACCTTCTCTTGTGTGTCAAAACCGGTAGCGAAAGCAGCTTACTTTTCAACATCCATCTCATCACCATCACTGTCTTGCGGCAGTTTGGGAGAGCAATGACTATGCGCTACTTGGTTCCTCACGAAATCCTTACGGCGAACTTACTTGACGCGGAACGTATACTCTCTGCAATACGTCTAGCCTTACCACGAAACTTCTTGAACCCGGGAAGAAACGCGTTCATGAATGAGTCAAATACGAACCATCACGCGAGATTAGTACCAGTGCTTCAACTACATATGGCGCAACTATTGGCTGCACTTGCAAACTGCTACTATCTTCCAGAAGGGGATGATTGGACACTTAGCTGGCAACGTGTTCTGGAAACCTGCCAGAACATAGCGGGGGTAGCAGAGAAGTGGGACAGTAATTACACTCTCACCGTGGACCCAGCACTTTCGCTCATCAGCTTGACGGCGCTTGTCTTCTTGGATATTCACAAGAAGTATGCGGAAAGTACAAGCACGCATCTCATATCCGAGATTGAAAACTGCGAACTTCTTCTGTTACTGCAACTTGAGCAATTGTCAGCTCATTGGAAGCTTCCAAGTTTATTAATCTGTAAGTTCAACCGTCAAGCCTATTCTTCCGCTGAACCTCCTCTAACGATTTGTATCAGTGTCGTTCAAGAGCCTCAAAGAGTCGGTGACAGGTCCTCTCTCTTATCCACATATCCAACTTATTCTGTCCCGGTTTGAGAGTCCTCTACACCCGAGATGGTTACAGTTCTTGTCATCTGCACAGACACATCTCGAGAATGTGATATGGGGACATGGCACTTGAAGCTATATTTCCAGATAATTCTTCTTGTATGCATAGATACATGTCTCATCACATCAACTTTCTGGCTCGTCTTCTCCTCGTGTGACAGTCTTTTCTGAGATGGCGTCAGCTTTGTGTAACAATTGTACATTCAACGGTAGGTATTTGTCATATGACAACCGTTTAGGAACCAGCCTACATCAGAGCAGTCACAGGTAATGGTAGTGTTATTCATCGATAAAAGTATGGCATTAAACTCATTCAGCTAGCCCATGAGACTAGATCAAAAAACAATTATCGTAGACAGGCGGACACGCGTTTACTAACTATCGCGGCGCCCTCTTCGTGTTAATGTGACAAGACGTTACTCAGACCTTGCTGGGAGCAATCTGGTGGACCTCCTGATCCTCAGAAGAAACTCTCTCGGTCTCCTTACTGAGAACCTCCTTCTCAACGTGCTCAAGATCGACATCGGCCACAGCGGCCTCGTCGCCATCGATAACCTTGGCCAACTCTTCCAGCGTAGGTCCACGAGTCTCCACATACATGAAGAAGATGAATATAACCTCGCCGGCGACCCAGATGGTGTAAATAAGGTAGAGTCTCCACGTGTTGCCCCAGTATCCAGTTTCTTTCTCGCCCTCGGGGACGGCGGGGGCTTGCCAGGCCTTGAAAGCAAGAGGGTTGAGGTAGTTGTTGAGAAGAAGAGCGATTTGGATCGAAATGTTGAGGAACATCAGACCCTTGGCACGGAGAGAGTAGGGCAGAATCTCGACAGCATAACCGATCAAGAGACCAGACCAACAAGTTGAGTAAAAGACACCGTGAAGCCAGACAAGGAAGATCATGGCGTTGTTGGCGCCAGGGGCCTGGTGCTGCTCGTGGAGACCGCAAGTAAGGGTCCAGAAGAGGAGAGTCAGGCACATACCGCCAGTGGCGAAGAGGAAAGAGAAGCGGCGGTTCAGACGTTCGACGAGGAGAGCGCAGCCGATAGAGACAAACAAATCGAGAATGGTCTTTCCAGCGGTGATGATGAGACGCTCGTTCTCGCTATCGAGACCAGCGTTGATGTAGAGCCGGGCAGAGTAGTTGGAGACAACACCGTTGCCTGACCACTGAGAGAAGAGACCGAGGGAGAAGAGGACGAGGAGACGGTAGCGGTTACCCTTGGTCTTGAGGAAGTCGACATATCGGGAGCTGTTGTTGGCGAGCTGCTCGGCCTTGATGGTGTCGCGGATCTCACGGTACTCGAACTGAACCGTTGGGTGGTTCTCGTTGCCGTTGGCGTGGTACTTGGAGAGGATGTGAAGGGCTTCGTCTTGGCGATCTTTGGCGATGAGGAATCGAGGAGATTCAGGGATCCCTAGAGGACTTCCGTTAGCAAGATCCGTAAACAATTCGATCAGAAGATCAACTTACACCACAGAATGACGAGCTGAATGAGACCGGGAGCACCCTGGAGAATAGCGGGGAATCGCCATGACCAGTCGCTGTTGCCGCCACCCCAGTAGTGAGTACCGAAGCAAGTCCAAGAAACAAGCAGAGAACCCATGTTCCAGAGACAGTTGTAGACAGTTGTGAATCGAGCACGGTGCTGAGGATGGCACAGCTCAGCGAGAAGCATGGGAGAGGCGATCTGAGCGAACGAGTTGCCGAAACCGAGAAGAACACGACCGCCAGAGTAGGTAGCGTAGTCGGGAGCCCCAGCCTGGAGACCAGCGCCGATAGCCATGAGGATGAAGCCGAGAGCGATACAAGGGCGCCGACCCCAGCGATCGGCGATGACAGGGACAAGAGGGATAGAAGCGACGGAACCGATTTGATAGAGAGCGACCAAGAGACCGAGTCGGCTGCCCTCGGGCCTGTCGAAGAAGTCGTTCCAGGTGTCAAAGTTTTGAACAACACCCATGTACATTCTGAAAACGCGCCAGGTCAGTGGACTGTGACTGGATTCACAGAATCTGGGGGCTTGCTTACCCATCCCAACCAGTTCCCATAGAAGAAACGCAAAGAGTACACGCGTAGAAGGTCAAGACCCTCAGGCCGGGGTCCTTGTACCAAGTAACATGCTCGAACTTGGGAGCTTCCTCCTGAAGCTTCTTAGTCTTCTCGTCGACCCCTAGGCCGATGATGTCCTTGATGCCCATGACGATTTCTCAGTCGAGGGTTCAGGTATTAAAATGTAAGAATAAAGTGGCGTTTGTTATTATTCTGCCAGAAGCACTCAGTGGCTTGAGCAGATTGTTGCAGAGGTGAAGAGTAAAAGGGAACTTGTAAAAAATGGGGGGAGATCCCTGGATAGATATAGAAAACGCGTCGAGTGAGGCCAGAAGACAAATCTGAAATGTGACGGGCGTGCGGACCGGGTGACAGCCAAACCCCAGATTGAACGGAAGAACCGAGCAGGCAAAAAAGACAAACCAGCGATTGAATCAAATGGCAGGCGTCCGCTTAACGTGCGGGTTCCACTCATTTGTTCGGAATGGGCGATCCTGTTCCACCTTGGCTGTCTTGGAAGTCTTGGTAGTCATGAGTCCTAGGCCAAGATGGAGGCCGGGCCGCCCTCATTTCAGCAGGGATGGATACTGGAGAAAGTGAAATGGAGAGTCACAAGCTGGGGGATCTCCACTGTGCTTCTTTAACTGCTGTTGTTGCACGGAGCACCCCGTGAAGAAGGCATTGTTATAATGGGGCTCTGCGATTAAGCCGCCCATGGGGGTGATTTTCGCTATTAGCCTGTTACCGAAAAGGGGCCCTCTCATCTCGCCACGGGGGTTTTTCGCGAGGAACACCATGCTACAACATCGTCTTTTTTTCTGTTGCATTTTTTGCCATCTGATCTGATCTTGTGTCTAGAATCACCGGGCCCAAGCGTGCGATGGACATAACATCATGGCAATCACTGATGCTTACGCTTACGGGGCTGAGCTTTGGAGATCCCTTTTTGCCTATAGCACGACGTTCTTGGGGCAGCCATCAATTGAGCTGTGCCTCCAGTATTCGCCATCGTCCAAGAATATATTCTTGTTCTTCATGAGCCCGCTAACGAAGAAAACGCGGCGAGAATGAAATTCCTCATGGTGCGGAATTATGACCCGTGACTTGTGCTCAGATGCCTTCGGGGATATTCTCCAGTCTTGGCCTAGAGTGACATTTGGCTAAATGCGGGTAAATGCGGGTAAATAAACAACCTTAATCAGTCCGCCAATCACAAGCTGATACCCAATTCTTCTCCTGATCGATTCAATGCGATTTCTCTCATAAAACCCGAATACTACAAAAGAAAGATGCAAATCCCGAGTTATTCTCGGCATATCAGCTCAGCTGAAATAGCCACGATCTGCTATACGTAGCCGCAATGTCATGTGCATGGACTTTAGCCGATTGACAGATTTAAATATCGGCCTAGAACCTGCGCGTCGCATAATCAGCGCAGAGCCAAGCCAAACTAGAGCCCAACACAAGGAGACCAAGACCTTGGCGCTCACGAACGCAATTTTCTTTTTTCGCGACGATATCTCCACTCAACAAGACTTGTCCTGAGCTTAGGAACCGAGGGCCGAAATTCCCCAGGCCGAGATTTTGGGACATCCACTGTTTTTCAGTTGGGACCAAGCCTGCTTGCACAGAAGTGTAGATGAGTAGCGGCCCTGGTACACCTAGAGAACATAATAACAAATATAAATAAACTCAGTTTGTTAATGAGATAACTGCTTCTGAATTGCTGTAGTACTTCTATAGGGTAGTAATCAGCCCTGTAAAATAATACTGCCTTCCAATACGGAGTACTTCGAAACCTAGGGGAGGTAGATCTCTGACGCGTATGAATCGCGTGGAGGGGCTACGCGCACATCCACTCCAGAGAATGGGTCTCCAACAATCTCTACTGAAACATGTGAATTTATCCATTATGAGCCACTGCCGTGGTTCTCGATGCTTCATGATTCCCTGCGCGTGGCAATTACCAAGACTCTTGGCTCTCAAGAAGCTATCAATTTATCCAGCGGTCGTAAGCACGCACTCAGAGCATCGTCATTCAAGGATAGTGATTGGGCTTTGAGCTTATCCAAAAGGAACATCGAGGTTGCCAAGCAGCCAAGCCAGCTTGTGGATAAGCTCGTGGATGTGGGAAAACTGCTTGGCGTGGAGAAAACAGAGACCCGGGGGGATGGAGATACGCGATCCACATAAATCTCTTAACAAACATAAGAATTAAAATGGTTCTCTTCGACCAAAACCTGGGGAAAAGACAGTAATGATTATAGTCAATGGGTAGATAATATATTGCTAAATACTATACATTGAGATATACAAAAGTCTTGAATGTCCAATCAGCTGTACAAGAAGTCGACTTGAACAGGGTGATTAGCCTAAATTCACCCAACACCATTTCATCCATCCCTTATCGATAGCATCAGGTATTCTTCTCCGTCCAAGGTCTCAGCCCATCCAGAAATTTAGTATGAACGTCTCCATCTCCGGTTATTCTCAGCACCTCCTTATACTCCTCCTCGCCAAGACACTGGAAAAACAGCAGAATACCCGCCCAGATGAAATCAGCATAGCTCACCACATCGCCCAGCAAAAACGGCCCAGACGTGTTCTCTTCCAACAGTGCCGTAATCTCACGCGCGAACGGCTCCGCTCTGTCAAAAGCGCCAGGAGAGTTCTTTTCTCCGTACTCGTAGAGAGGCATGCCCACGTCTTGTAAACGCGTTTTGAGGAAGAAGTCGATGCTCTTTTCGCCGATGATGTTTTTGGCGACGCCGGGGACGTAGATTGGTACCATCTCTGTCATGAATTTTATCATTGATGCGCGGAGGCGGTCTTGCATTGCGTTGTTGAGGTGTACGCTTGGCTCGGGGTACTTTTCCTCGATGACGTCGACGATCTTGTAAGAGTCCATTATGTATGAGCCGTCTGGCATTTGAACGGCTGGACATGTGAAGGGTGCGCCTCGTTCATTTGGGGATACACTGAGTAAAAGCCTGTTACTGAAAGCTCAAGTGATTTGAATGGTTACACGTACTGCTCGCTAAGGCGTTCCTTGATTTCAGGATACTCGAGCTACTTAAGTCAGTGGAATTGCCTTTTCATAGCTTCGGGAACATACCCATTCCGTTTTGTAATCAAGGCCTTTATAATTGAGAAGCAATCTCGCTGCAACTCATGTTAGTGCTGAACGCAGCTCGTTAATTATGGAGACTGACTTCTCCAGGTATTCATCGACCAGCAAACCTGAGGCGACTTGCTGGGGATATCGAAGAACGTAATTTTATTTTCGGGCATGTTGGTGTTGGCTTTTGCTTTCAGTATGAGATGTGATGATGGTCTGCCTGTTCAATGCTGATGCAGCCTTACGGGGATAATTGAGGGAATTGACTGGCTGATAAGGTACCTCAAGATATAAATAGCAACTGGAACGTTTGTCGTCTGATTAATCAGCAAGCCAAGCGCGGACCAATAATACAGCAGCATCATATCTTCCCCTCACAAGATGGATGTTAGCACAATCCTTCAACGTCAAAAGCAGAAGGTAAGAATTCGGCGATGGTGAAAATAGACACTAAGATCGTCTCTTATTGAGCATCTATTTATAGAGGTATCTAGACCATAGCAATAGAGCTTTTTGTATACGATTGCTTTACTCTATAACCTTCTCATCAGCTATTTTACCTTATGCCATGTCCCTTACAACCAAGATGGACATTGATGTCAAAGTCGAAGGCTGCACGAAAAGAAACTGGTTTCCTATTATTGGTACCTGGTATACCAGGGTTTACTTTCTCGGTCTCAAGCATGAATCCGTCGACCCCTTCATGAACAAACCCTACTGAATTAGATAGAACGGTCGGTTGAGAACTCTGTCTGTTTGGATCTGCCTGGTCAGTTACCAAACGAAGTCTGACCGCTTCAGTATGAGATTGCTGATTGAGAGTTATCAACCCCCGTGTATTTCCTCGATTTATAACTCAGAACTGCGAACACGGGGGGAGCCAGAGTAAGCCCACCAATCCTGCTACTCACAGCCGTGTAGCTATATGGGCTTGGCTTCTAAGAATGAGATTTGTGAACAGTGGGACTACTTTCAAAAGAGTGATATCGCCATAAGTAGCGGCATGGGAATACAATAAATATGTGTCATGCTACTGTCTAGGCCTATCCTCGGTAGAGCAGCTTGATATTAGTAGGTTTGTTAAAAATGAGATAGATACAGAATAGACCACATTGAACAGCGTGGAATGAGAGGGAACAGAGAATAGAATCTTGAAAAGTAGTGTTTTGCTATATTAATACTTAAGAACAATAATAGGTCTTTACATTCAAAATCCAGAAGTAAGTACAGAGTAGGTTTAGTCATCTTACGCTTTAGCCTTAGCAAAAATATTTCTGACTGTAGAACTAAGTACTTAAATAATTAACATAAGGGTTAGTAAGTTAATGAGAATTCATACAACTCTTTCTGTCACAAAGCAAATGGTTTTTGCTTGCTCAACAGCGCTGTCCCGCGGCCTGGCGCGCCCTGACCCCTGCAGATCAGATCATGTCTCCATACTTTTGACGCCGTGATACAATAACAAAGCAATCAGAGGCCGCCAAAACCACCAGACCCCGGTAAAGGTGCCTGGAGCACAGCCAGTCGCGCGCATTCTGTTACCGCCCTGCTGCGGGTACCCGCGTTGTTGGCAAAATCTCTTAGCTGAAAGGCGCCGGCAGTCACTCAAGTGATTTATTATATGGACGCATCTTTATGTTATAGATGGGAATGAGGACGATATGTTGATGTAGGACTTTGACACCAAAATGAAGTGCAATGGCATCGTAGAACTACTATTCAACCTGTGCCCATTGACATGATTGAGAGCAGGCAGCCTAGGCATAGCCACGCCTTTGCCGCAGGTCTGAGACATTTGTACATGGGGCTGCAGGTAACCTTTCTTGTCACCCATGGAGAAACATGACGTGTGCGTGTTGGTCGTGACCTTGCAGAAGAGATAAGTAACCCAGCACAGACTGTTGGTTCAGTCAATTCTCTTTCCCAATTGATCTCTCTAATCTGCGATCTGATTATCCGCTGCTCTACTGCGATACCCATGACGTCTAACGGGACCGAATTCGTCGGCTGGACACCATCACCAGACGGAAGAGGCACCTACGATATTATAGTGACATGCCTCGTCACGACATTTTTGTGCTGTTGGACCTCTGTCTATCCCAACATCCCAGCGGCCGGAGATGGCTTTTGGAGCTCGATTCGGGATAAATAGGGACTCGCTTGCTTGGGATTGCTGGGTCCCGAATTTATTATAGTGTTGGCCATTGGGCAAAAGTCTTCGGCTCGGAGATTTGTCGTTGTATGTTGCGCTTTCATGACTAATTGGTTTTCAAGACCAGGGAGCTGATTTGATGCAGAAATTCAAGCAGGCAGGATATACACAATGGACCATCACGCATGGTTTCTTCGCCGACATGGGTGGATTTGTCCTTGCAGCTGATGATCTCGATCGACCGATACCGCTCAACGCCGAACAGCTGTTTTACCTTGTTAGCAACTCGTATGTTGAGTATCCCGAAACCAGTGATCGGGAGCTCAAGGATAGGAACAAGTCAGATGGTCTAGCAAGGTCAGTGCATTAGTACTTGATATCTCGGAACAGCCACTGATACCTCCAGACTTATTACCCTTTGGCAAGGCACTTGGTTCGTCATAACCTTCATCGCGCGGCTGATCCAAAGACTCCATGTAACAACCATGGAGCTCACAGCAGTTTCATTCGTGATCATTCTATTCGGAACTGCATGGTGTTGGAAAGATAAGCCATCTGATGTGGGGACGACTATTACTGTTCGCTGCCTTACTTCTATGGAAGACATATTGACTCGTGTAAGTAATAGACGCACTGGGTAGGTAGCTATTGATTAAGACTGACATCAATACAGGAAGGACGTCTGCCAGATCAGCCATACTATCAAACCCCCATAGACTTCATCAGCAGAGACGAAACTGCGCTGAACCTCGCTTGGCAATACTACAACGAACTCTCACGCAAGATCTTCTTCTCTCCCTTCTCACGACGCGTCAAAGAAGTCCCATGGGACAGAAATCCCGGCGATATCTTCCTCCGAATGGACTTTGATCTAGAGCTAGTCGGCGTCGTATTCATCTTTGTCTTCAGCGCCGTCTTCCTCGGGGCCTGGAACTTCTCATTCCCCAGCGCCGTAGAACGAGACTTCTGGCGCGTAGCTAGTGTTTACATGCTAGCTTACGGCATGTTTGGTGCGCTGTGGATGGAGTTGTGCATGTGGATCTTCATACCGCAGTATCGCCTCGCTGAAGGTCTTGAACTGAGCCTTGTTGAGCAGGCTCTTGATCAACGACCGCATCCTGTGAGGAACTGGCACCATAGGTTTCAGAACTGGAGAAGGAGTCGGTTTAGCAAGATTAGAGGTACGGGAGATTCTGATGGAGAAGGACTGACATCGCGACGACTGAAGAAGGGCATTTTTGCTTTTCTGAGCAGGACATACAACATATCGCACGGCAAAGATCCTCATTTGGGTGTTCAGGTCGGATTCTTGATCGTTACGTCTTTCTTGTGCGCCTCTTACTGTTTGTTTCGGGTATTTATCTTTGTCGAGGACTTCATTGGACTAAGAGCTTTACCGCCGAGTGCGTACCAGACGGTGGAATGGGCAGAGTTTATTCCTCATATCTAGAAGCGACCCGCCAGACATAGATACCTATCAATGTGAAGGATAAATGGACATCTGATTGCTCTAGATAGCTGAAGTACTTGATAAAAACACTATAGTTTACTTTAGTAAAGTCTGATGGGTGACAACTATAGTCTGAACCATTCATGTCTGAGAACCTCCTCTGCACTAATCCGTTCTCGAGGATCATACTTGAACAGCCGATACAGTAGATCCGCCATCAGCTTTTGTTCAACTTCAGGAGTTTGTAATGACTTCTTAGGCCCCTCTTTGTACTTCTCGCCCGATTCGAAGATCTCAATTGGTTTGCTCAACGCCACTTCGAGAGACCAGTCTTCTTCTTCACGAAGCCACTTCCCATCAGCGTCGAAATATTCTTCACGGGCTTCCCAGCTCATCCACCAATCTTCGGGAAGCTTGCCGAAGAATCTCACCATTTCTGCTAATAGTTCATCTTTGTCGTAGATCATGTAAAATAGCGGGAGTTGCTCCCTTATCTCGAATAAAGTGCAGCCAAGAGCCCAAAGATCGCAGGCGGGACCAATCGCATCAGGCTCTTCAAGAAGAACCTCCGGTGGTAGGTAGTTCTCTGGAATACCGAGATCTTCTGGTGGCGATGAGAACTTGAATGACTCGCCAAAGTCAATGACACAAATTTCCTCTGTGAGGAACTCGTTTCCGAGTCGGGAGATGTCCGCAGGCGGTACGAGGTATCTTGGGCTAGATGCTGGGAGGTCTTCTCCTGACTCTGTCTGCACTTGGACTTCCTCTGGGTGTCCTAGCAGGGAGAGGAGATCTTCATTAGAGAGGTGATCCAGGTTGCACAGCTTGACTAAAATATTAGATGGACGAAAGTCTAGTAATTGCAGGTTATTATTCGTATTGAAGCTAAACTCAGCATGTAACCTCGGGACAGAGCATACCTCCATGGCAGATCTCATTCTTGTGTAAGAAGGCTAACGCTTGCGTAGTCTGATAGGCAAATTTCCGTAAGATGGCAGCAGGCTCTTTCTCCAAGCGTATGCACAAACGAGGCGACACGCAAGGCCCAAGTGGTGGCAGTGTCAGGCACTGGTGGGTCCCATTAGGTCCCTCAATTGAAAATGAATCCAAAGGAGACGCGATGAACTGGGCTCCAGGCAAGGACTGATCCAGCTCAGTCAAGCCGAAGTCAAGAATTTCGTCGGACTTCAGGTCACTAACCATGACCTTGAGGGCAACATGACGGGTCTCTAGTGAGTCCCGACAAAGCCACACAGTACCAAAGCCTCCATGACCGAGTTTGTGAATTACTCGATATCGATCTGATGGGCCAAGAACATCACCAATGTGGATTGGATGATAGCCACCTTCCTGGTACTCCTCTAAGGGTTCCACGTCCTCCTTTGAGCCCTTGAGGAAAGTGCCTTGAGAGGTGGCTGGGGCATGTTCGAGGTCATGGTAATCGAGTACGATTTCATCGCCGAGTCGACCTTCCGTGGATAAAGGGCTGTGCGACCCCTTTGACGCCATGTCTTGGATGATAGGCGACGGGCAGAGATGGGGCCCGAAGGGCTAGAGACCTTTCAGTACAACGCAGTGACTGAGAAACACGCTGCAATATAGTGCATGATGGCGAGCCTCTTTGCCATTACATAAGTGAAATGCAGACTAAAAACATGTAATCAAGCTCCTTTGGTCACTCAGAAACTCGAACACGTGTGAATTACAGTACGGTTATGGAGGATACGTTGATCACTGAGGGGTCGATGTTTTCAGTGGAGTGAGACGGGAAGCCATTGGATAGGGGTTGACCCGCCCTGTAACACCTTGACAACTGTAACCCCGCCTTTTCGGAGTCCGCCGAAGATTGCTTGCTATCTGTCATATCTTATCAGCAGCATTCAAGCCAACAACACAAAGCACAGCATCACAAAACAAACACCCAGAACTTCCATCCCTAAGAAATTACTTCAAAATGGATAACGATCTCAAGTACCTCCTTTCCCTTCAAGCCGTCCGAGACCAAGCGTCCAAGGTCTTCGAAGCAGCAAAGCAAGGGAACCTGAAGCACTTCGACTATGACGAAGGCCGCATGGGAGCGGTCGCTGTTTACGTATCCAAAGTCATCGATGTAAGCGATACCAAGTCCTCGAAAATACCTTCAGAGCTAATGCGATCATTCTCTAGCGTGACTTTGGTCCTGACAAGTACGACACCATTCCCCCTCACGGTCGCTGGCAGCATTTCGAGGTTGGTGACGTCGCACGCGTTGATGCCCTGGTAAAGCGATGGACAAGCGAAGATGGCGTCGACCAGACCGAGATCACTCGACGCTTGGTCGACTTGTTCTTTGTGTCGGTTCTTCTCGATGCCGGAGCAGGCGATGTCTGGCGCTTCAAAGAACCGAGCACTGGACAGGTCGTTGTTCGAAGCGAGGGTATCGCTGTGGCGTCACTCCACATGTTTACAGCTGGATCTTTCAGTTCTGATGGTTCTCTGAAAGAGAAGGTCGATGGTATGTCATGTTTCATGCGAGGCCCTTTTCTCCTTGGGCTAATTGGCTGTTGTAGCGAAGGGCTTGATTGAGCTGCAAGACAGCAGCTTTGAACGGCAATTCCAGGTATCTCCAGAGAATCCTATGGTTGGGGTTTCATCGCGCGTGAAGCTACTACAAGCCGTTGGCTCCAACTTGTTGAAGCACCCTGCAGTCTTTGGTGACCTCGGCCGCCCAGGGAGCCTAGTTGGTAAGTGATCACAAATAGCGGTGAGAGTATGCAAGGCTGACGCAGTGCTTTAGACTACCTCGCATCAAAGGCCTCTGGATCCAGGACGCTTGACTACGAACAGCTCTGGTTCTGCTTACAGGACCTCCTCATCCCTTCATGGCCCGGAAACCGTACTGTCTTCAATGGCCATCCCATCGGAGACGCTTGGCCTCTCGAACTACTGTCCGACATCGCCGATAGCAAGGGAGACAAAGACCCAAAGAGCAAAATTCAGCCTTTCCACAAGCTCACCCAATGGCTAGCCTACTCACTCTCCGTAATCTTTGAGAGACAGTTGGGTTTCACCTGGAAGAACATGCATCTCGGCACCGGACTGCCCGAATACCGAAACGGCGGATTATTTGTTGATCTCGGGGTCCTGAAGCTGAAGTCTGACGCTTTGAGAGCTGGTAAGGATAGCTCGGGACAAGAGCTTCCGCAGTTTGAAGCCTCTGACGATGTCATCGTTGAGTGGCGTGCTCTGACTGTCGCGCTGCTGGATGAACTGCATAAGATGCTCAAAGAGAAGTACGAACCTCGTGGAGTCAGTCTGAGTCTTCTCCAGATGTTGGAAGCGGGAAGTTGGAAGTCTGGGCGGCTTTTGGCTGCTGAGCTGCGGCCTGAGACTAAGTGCAGTCCGATCCTGGTCATCAGTGATGGTACGCTGTACTAGTAGCGGCCACCGAAGAATAATTCGCTGGACTCCAACACGGCTCTCATGTGATATAGACCAACCCAATTGATGCATAGCTACTGGAGAAGAGAGCGCTGGTAAGGCAAGGACCATCCGTCGGACGTTGCCGGGACCCGCTCATCGTTACTGAGGGAACTTTCGCAAGGGAAAAAAGATAACAAGACCAAGTCATAAGGAATACGGCATCTCTAACTTCTCTGCTTGTATTGAATAGCTTACATAGAAGTATGAAGACTATAGTCGTCTGTTCAGATCAATGTGAGCCGTACCCAATTCCGTTAATGATATTCTTGTGAAAGGAGATGTCTTGATACAAATACCCGCAAGAGGTTCTGGCTTCCATAGAGCCTTAAGCCATAATTCCCCAAAGTCAAAGGCTTAGCCACAGATGACGTGACACGCCCAGGGCGATAGGTCATCATATATCTAGGGATGGCCGCGAGTGAGTCAACTGACCTTCTGGTATAGACGCTTTATTCATAATATAAAATCACTCTCTGTTCATTCGTTTGACAATATTGAGTCAACTATCCATATGAATACATTGTATGGCGTCCATAAAAAGTAAGTTACGCCCGTGGCGCACTGCCCAATCACAGCCTCTACACCCAAGAGCAGGAACTCTATAACAGACTTTAAGGTTATTTCATCCCCTCATCAAACCAAGTATGAGTCAAGCTATCCTGCTGTACTAAGAATGAGTCACGAAATGCGCTTTTTATAAGGCTGCGATAACACGACGAAAGCTGCTTCTCAACCCTGCCGGCTTTCCTCCATCCCATTCAACATGCCACCTCAACAAGAGACCACTCACCGGGCCCTCGACTGCTTTGGCAGTCTCCCGCTGGAGATAAACGTCTACATCATGGAGTCACTTACTCTCCATGACCTGCTCTCTCTCACTCGAGCTTCTCCTGCAGCCTGGCGGCATTTCCAAAAAGACTACGCCTTTATTATTCGGTCGCATATCGCACGATTCTATGATAATTATGCCGATCCGGCAGCTATCCCACTACTTGGACTTCTCGCTCGTCTTCGATTACTACGGTCACAAGTCAAGGGGAAATCCAGAGACGTGGTTGAGAATCATCTCAGGCCTGTCTTTGACTCGATCCTTTCTTTGCGATTTACAGAGATACCGCCAAGATGGGAGTCAAACCTCCCTTTACTAGTAGCGGCGACGGATATGATTCCAGAATTAAGGGAATGCTTTTTTAGGTGGCACGGGAATGATTCTCCAAATGAGCTTGACAAAGCACCTTACTGGGGGATATGGAGATTCGCCGAATCCTTCCTACGGTTCGAATGCTTCTGCTGCATCTTTTACCATCCTGACGGATTTCTGTCTCAAGACATGTGGAACTTGAGAACTATCTTTCTCAGGCCCTTGATCGTGGGCGAAGCTCTGATTCCAAATGATGTTGGACCGTGGTGCAAACGGACGGTTCACTACCATTGGCCATTTAGGTGGACGACCTGGCATCCGTATGGACCCGAAGAGTTCGACTTTAGGGCTCCATATGAATTCAAGCATCAGTTCAATGAGCTCATCACGTCTGTGGACATATCACTTCGTGTAAGGCAAACGAGGACCACAAGACGTCGTAAGTGGCCACCTCTTACCACAGAACAGTCTGAAATCTGTAACTTTCTAAACAGGAAGGGGAGTGAACATAGCCATTTTTGCTTTCATCTTGCTTTGCAAGGCAATATGCTCCTGACTCACCTGTTGTCTCTCAATAACGAAGGCTTGGAGGATTACGTTGTTGATGCATATGCCTCTGTGGTCGCTTCTCAGCCTGACCGCAAAATGACATACCATCCCGACCGGGATGAAATGTTACCTATTGCGAGGACGTGGAGTTTTCAGTGATTTGCTTCCTGTAGGGTGCTAATCATCGAAAATGCAATACCTATGTGCCTGGAACCTTGAGACTCCAGACCTACTGGTTCTACATTACTCAATACACTCGGGGCAACTTGGATGCCTCAACGATCATGCAGGACCGGAAAGGGGATAGGAGGCGTTCTAAATGCTGGATTTCTCATCCGATTAGTTGACTGGTTTTTTCTATCTCGTACAACTAATAGCACAAAGATAAGGGAAGGGGCTGTCTAGCTTAGGTTACAGATACAGCGAGAGAGAATTGACAGCATTAAATCTTTATATTCCGTAGATAATAGACTAAGTTTGGGTCTGCTTGATAGTGATATTCACGCCGCAAGATACAGTGAACCTGTCACGAATCATAATAGCCTTTGCGGCTGAGAGGAGAAACCTTATAGCACTCTTTAAGGTTCTTGCATCCACCCAAGTATGAGTTAAGTGAAGTCTATTTCTCTGTGTGAGTCATAAAATACATTACATATAAAGCTCCTGAAGTGTGCCGTTCCTCTGCTGTTCACCAGCCTTTGTTCCACCATCGCCCCCCACCACCCGCAATGTCAGAGCAAAGAGACCCCACTCCCCAGGGGTTTGACCCCTTCGGACGACTCCCAATAGAGATGAGCGTTAAGATCATGCTCTTGCTTGGTACAGACGAGTTATTGTCGCTGACGCGAGCTTCGCCCACGGCATGGCAGCACTTCCGAGCGAATCACGAGTTCATTCTAAGGTCACACCTTCCACGAATCTACAATCACTACGGCCATCCCGCTGCCATTCCATGGCTCATGCTTCTTTCTCGCCTTAGGGCGTTGCGCGTCGAGCTCAAAGGGAAGACAAATGAAGTGATGGAGGACAGACTTGACCCATTCCTCAGCTCTATTCTTTGTCAAGATTTCATGGAGATGCCGTCTGAATGGGAGTCGAACCTTCCGATCTTGGCAGCTGCAACGGGCTTGATACCAGAGATACGTCACGTCTTCAATGAATGGGCAATGTCGAACAAGAATCTCGACGAAATCTCTCACCGGGATACCTGGATGTTTATTGAATCTTTTCTACGATACGAGTGCTTTTGCAACATAGCCTACGGGCCAGAAGGGTTCCCATTTCGGAATATATCTGACTTTAAATATGCCTTCTTTAAGCCTCTATCAAGTGTTGACAGCCTTAGCTTGGGCGACTTGCCTCATTGGGGTCAAGTTGGACCTACCATCAGTTACCACGACAATAGGTTCTCCAGGGAGCATATGCGATCATATGGGAATACATTCAACGCTCCATTCTACCTTGAGTGGCACTATGAACGGCAAATTTTGAACACTGTAGAAAGGACACTACGGTCAAAATTGCCCATAACAGAAAAGGCTCGTAGAGAGCTATCACGGGCGACGAAAGAACTTGAGATACTGGACGTTCTTGAGAACAAAGGAGCAGAACAAAAATATTTTGGCTATCATCTTTGTCTGCAGGGAAACTCCCTCCTAACTCGCCTCTTGGAACTCAGTCCTAGAGCGCTGTGTGGTTTTATTACGAGAGAAGATTCTTTCTTTATCGCCTCCCGGACTGAGTCTGACTCCAATTACCTTCCAGATTTCGAGGAAATGAAATATATCATAGACGTCTGTGAGGGTCTAACATAATATCAGTGGACCCAACCAACTCGTCTTGCTCTGATAGAGATCGAGATGACTATATATATCCCTTAAATACTCAAGCTTGGTTTTTTAAAAATTTGCAGCTGCTCGAATACCTAGTCTCTCAAAATGCCATACTTGATTCGGTGCATATTATGGCTGGCTGCGAATAAGAAGCCGTGAACCACAAATCGATATAAGAAATCAGCCCAAGACAGTGGACCCAATTGAGAATGTTGTTCCTACACGGCTTCTAACTACTGTATTATACGAAATCCCTCTTCTTCAAGACGTTATGCGCAAGAGAGGCATCAAGCTTAAAGCTTATGACCTTGCAATTCTTAACAGTGTAATAAAATTACAAATACAATCAAGTATACTTCAATATCTGGAACTCCCATTTGAAGCGCATTATTAACCCTTATGGATTAAGTACGAGTCTGCTCGATAGTAATCTTCTGTCCACAGTGCACAGTGAACTTGTCACCCTTAACAACCCTTCCGTTCACCTCAATGACACTCTTCTCAAGAGGAGTAGGCAGAGGTCGAGGAAGGTAGACAGTACCTTCTGTGTTACCATTTTTGGGTCCACGAACAGTCATCTGCAGAAGACCAGACTTGAACTTCCAATCGACCTCAACATTTCCATGCTCAGTAGGAACACGACCCTTTGCCCACTCCAGACCCAACGTCAGAGGCTTAACATCCCATTTCTTGTAACCAGGTTCAACAGACTGAACACCAAGAACATGTCGACTCAGTTCAGCAGTAGGTCCAGAAGCCCAGCCGTGGCAGAGAGAGGTGATTATCCCAAGGCCAGGCGTACCATCGGGATCAAGAGTCTCCCAGAAGCAGTTGGTGTAGTTGGCATGGGCAGGGTTCGCCATGGGAGCCCAAAGACTCTTTAACAAGCGCTTGACGATAACATCATCGTCGGACTCAAAGGCTGCGCGGAGGTGATAGGCAGAAGCGTAAGGGCTGATCTTCTGAGCAAAACCAGATTTGGCGGTAGCGTTGCTGAATGCAAGAGGTCCAGCTTTGAGCTGGAGTTCCTTGTTCATAGTAGAAAGCAGAGAAGTGGCTGAGATATTGTGGCTCTGGGGAATGCCGGCGAGGATAGCAAGGGCGTTGGCGTCCTGAGCGAAACCAGTGGTGATCTTGTTGGACAGAACGTAAGCCTGGAGGGTATCGTTCCAGAGGTTAGAGTGAATGGCTTTGCGCAGGTTGTCGAGACGAGTCTGGTAAACAGTGGTGTTGACACCAGCGGCTTTAAGGAGATCCTGAGTCTGCTGCAAGCTGTAGGCATAGAGCGCGTTGAACTTGGAGCTCGCTCCGTTCTGGGGAGGATCGTAGTAGTTCCAGTCTCCAGTGAATGCAGGGTTGTCGAGAGTGAAAAGACCATTCTTCAACTGGGAGTGCGCCCAGTCCAGCATAGCTGTAGTGCGAGGAGCCCACTTCTTGGCAAACTCCTTGTCACCCAGAACCTCATAGTTCTTAGCAAGCGCATTGAGGAAGTTCAAAGAGTAACCGATGAGACCGGTGATGTTGACGTCGAGAAGTTCTTTGAGAGGCTCCTGCTGAATCTTGGCTGTTGGGATGAAGAATCCGGGTGTTGCCTGATAAGAGCCTAGAAGGGCGAGAGAACCCTCAACGAAAGACTTTCCGTAGGTGCTGGCGTAGGTCGAGCCAAGTGCGACGTCGAGATCACCAGTGTAAGCAATGCGGTCACGCCTCGAGCCATCAACGATAGTATCGGCGGGGTACGTTCCCATGAAGAAGTCCTTCAAGAAGCTAGGGTCCGTTAGGTTGTTAGAGTAGATCTCCGTACCGTCGAGAGTCGCAGCCTTGAGGTTGCGGAAGTAGGCGGAATGGCCAAGAGGAGCACCCAGGCCAAACGAGCCGTAGAACTTGTAGGTCTGGCTGAAGTCGAGAACAGTCTTGTTGTTGACGATGATGGAGATCTCGGTCATGTTCACCTTGGCATACACAGACATCCACTCGCCGACCTTGATATCAGCGGAAGAAGGGATAGAGCCAGACTTTGAAGCGCCCGTAGCTGTGACCTTGCCAGCCTTGACGTCACAAGTAACAACAATGGCTTCGTTGAGAGTGTCCGAAAGAACAGAGAAGCTGAACTCCCCAGTGACAGGCTTGACCTGGAAATCAAGCTGGTAGGTAGTCAACTGAGCGGCTGCAGCACTACCGAGCGCTTGAGGCGCAGAGCTCTCAACAAGAGATCCTTCTTCGGAAACCTGCCAGAAGTCGGGAATAGTGTCCTTAGGAATCTCAGTAAGCTGAGCGGTTCTGGCGCCAGTGAGCCAGATGCGGTTCAAGTCCTCATCGGAGCATTCGAATCTTCCGGGAAGCTTGGTGAGGGGCGTAGTGTGGACAGTTGATTTCACACCAATCTTTCTGAGTCGCAGTTCTCCATGTGAAGAGAGGTTCAGTTTCTGGTAGCGGAAAGCTCCTTGGACAAGACGATTACTAAAAGTCTCGCGCTTCGTGATGTTGTATCGATTCACACGGTAGTTGTCCATGGCAGCAGCCAGAGGGAGAGGTCCATCGCTCTAAGGCAAGTGTTAGATTGTTGGTACAATACCTAAGCGCGGCGTTTACATACCTGGTAGTTACTAAAAGCATACTTGGACTCTGCATAGGTGAGCTCAAAGGCTGAGGTATCACCAGAGGCAGAGACAACCTCAAAGGTCGGATGTCCCTCGAAATTCTCGCCATAATCGAGGATCATGATATGAGGTTTCTTTCCATCAGATGAAAGAGACACAGTTCCTTTGGAACCGTAGACAATTGCATTCTTGTCCGCCCTTGCAACCGGTCCAGCGAGAGCTAAGCCGGCTACAAGCAGCAGCGAAGCTGTAGCTTGGAGAAGCATTAGGATGTATAGTTAGTATAAAGAAAAGGGTAAAAAGAAAGATAGTAGTTGAGATAGGAAGAAAAGGACTGTTTAGTGAATGTTGCTGTATTAGATCTATTTACCTGAGAAGTAGATCGGTATTACATCTTCCATCTCTATATTTTTTGCATGATGTAGTGACCCACTGTACGAAGTAAACCGAACCCTTTCATTTAAACTCTCACCGTTTTGATGGAGGGCCAAGAAGCTTCTCTTGTGAACGAGGTTTTGGCAAAGAGCGAGGTTCGTTGCTGAAATCTTGAACGAGGAACGAGGTTCGCTCCCTTAGTCGAAAGCTTGACAAAGTGGGGTTCACAGAGATTTAATGTCCTGAGTCAGTTTTCATTCTGGAGATCTTGTGACTGACTTTCGCGTTGGTGACTTAATTGGATGTGAATGTCCAGTATGCGAATGCGAAATTCTGGTAATTTGCACTGCCGAGAATATTCGTAAGTTGGACCCTTATTTCACATGATGATTGCTTTCGGCACTGTCAATGAACCTTGTACTTGATCGGTCTTTAGCTTTGTGGCTGAGAGCTTACATAGGGCTCTAGCTCAGATGAGACAGCACTAACTAGCTAACTCCAATGTCTCCAGCTTCTAAGCCACAGTTTCTTGCAAGGACAGGATACGTTGTGGATTTTCTCGGTCTTTTCACGCTCCGCCTCTTCATGATTCGTTACCAAAGTCGCTCACCCAAGAGCAAGGTGCCTGCCAAGCTGCCATGCGTTGCGTTGCGCGTCGTGACTGATCTCGGTGTTTTAGCTTTGACCGCCGTCTTCAGACACTACTCCCTCCAAATTAGTCTGCGCTAAACTAGCCCCTTGGCCCTTCTGCCGAAGCCCGTAGCTAGCTCCCTCCCCGCTCGTCATAGATTACCTACCCGTACTTTGCATCTTTATCTACCGAGTTTCTATACTAAATCTAATCATACCATGTCGAAATCAAGATCTCAATCTCCGTCCAAAGGCAAGGAAGCGCAAGACGCTGACAGTGTCTTGGACGTTCCTTGGGACGCGCCGCCTCCGTATGAGCTCCATTCCTCAGGGTCGGTCCTAGCTACCACGTCGCGCGTGAACGGTACGATTAACCCTTTCTTGTCCCTTTTGAAGCTATCGTGATGCTGACTGCGCCAAGACCATGGAGGGGTCGATATTGAGTTCTCGTCGCTCCAGCCCGATGAAGTCAATCGCCTTCTTCCTCCTGACAAAGCCCAAGACTTTGAACCTACCAGCAGCATCCCCGCCGCTGCTCCCTCTGGGCCGTGTCCAGCTCTCAATGTCGTCATTCAAGTTGTCGGTAGTCGAGGTGAGTCCTAGGACTTTTACATTCTCTATCAGAACTAATCAGATTAGGCGATGTACAACCTTTCATTGCCCTCGGCGTCGCTCTCCAACGATACGGCCACCGCGTACGATTAGCCACTCATGATACCTTTACAGATTCTGTCCGTTCGTCAGGCCTGGAGTTTTATCCCGTCGGGGGAGACCCTGAAGATCTCATGGCTGTAAGGCCACCGACCTGTCTCGCAATACCCAATGCGCAGATACTAATTGTATGGCTATAGTACATGGTCAAGAATCCCGGATTGATTCCTTCAATGGAAAGCCTTCGAGGAGGCGATATCGGTCGAAAGCGCGTCATGATCCATGATATGCTGAGAGGCTTCTGGAGCTCTTGTGTCAAGCCGGACCTCGTATCGAATCGTCCCTTCGTCGCCGATGCTATAATCGCAAACCCGCCTAGTTTCGCTCACGTCCACTGCGCCCAGGCATTGGGTATTCCACTTCACATGATATTCACGATGCCTTGGACGGCGACGAGATCATTCCCTCATCCTCTAGCGAATATCCAGTCCAATAATATGGATCCCAGGGCTTCCAACTATCTCAGTTACGGTGTTGTTGATCTGATGACTTGGCAAGGGTTGGTCCCATAACCATGTTTCTTTAATCGTGCTCATGCTAACCGTCACAGACTTGGAGATGTCATCAACGCTTGGAGAGTTAAGGACTTACACCTGGACCCATTAGCAGCCGCTGTTGGTCCCGATATCGTTGGCCTCATGAAGGTGCCCTACACCTATTGCTGGTCACCGGCTCTGGTTCCCAAGCCAAAAGATTGGGGAGACAGCATTGGTAAAGATCGACCAAGACGTATTTGATGAGTACTGAGAATTAACTAACTTCACTAGATATTTGCGGATTCTTCATGCGAGACGAACCCTCTTATACACCTCCCCAAGATCTCGCAGATTTTCTAGCAAGCGGGCCACCGCCAGTTTATATCGGCTTCGGAAGTATCGTCATCGATGACCCCACGACCCTAACAAACAGCATTAAAGAGTTGTGCAGGGTCGCAGGAGCCAGAGTAATTATTTCTCGGGGCTGGAGCAAGCTAGGTGGAAATGATCCTAACACTGACTCTGTCTTCTACCTGGGTGATTGCCCTCACGGTATGTAGTTGGGTATCCCCATATCATTGGTCCATTATTTAACATTCTGGCAGAATGGTTGTTCAAGCGCGTTGCCGCTGTTGTCCATCACGGTGGCGCAGGTACTACGGCTTGTGGTCTTGTCAACGGTAGACCGACCACCATTGTACCATTCTTTGGCGAGTAAGTTTCTTCTCACGCACCTCTCCAGATCACGGTCGTAACATATTCGCAGCCAGCCCTTTTGGGGAAGTGTCGTTGCATCCAACGGAGCAGGTCCGCCACCCATCGCCTACAAGAGCATTTCCGTGGACAAACTCAGTTCAGCAATCAAGTTCTGCCTCAGTCCTGAGGCCCAGGCCGCTGCCAACAGGATCGCGACGCAGATGAGACAGGAGAGCGGCGTTAACACAGCAGTCAACTCTTTCCATCGCCATCTACCCATAGCCAACCTCACTTGCGATCTCATTCCCCACAACGCTGCCAAATGGAAGTATGTGGGCAAGTCGAAGAAGGATAGCAAGGACCAAGTCATTGTATCTAACGCAGCCTTGAAAGTTCTTCTTGACTCCAGGAAGGCCAAGTTGGCAGACTTTGAGCCGTGAGTTACTATCCAGCCATATTCCTACTTACACTGACTTACGTATATAGACTCCGACCAAAGGAATACCTCGTTGAGAACGAACGCTGGGATCCTTTGACAGCTGGAGCCTCATCAGTTCTAGGCACCATGACAGACTTCACCTCTGCCCTAGGCGGTGCATTCATCGACCCCTTCAAAGACGTAAAGCGTGTTCGACCAGACGGTACTCGTCGCTCAGCTGGTACAGCGACAGCAGTTGCAAGCGGAAAGGCTCTGCAGGGTATGACGACTGCTGTAGTGAAGGGATCGTTAGTTGATGTCCCGTTGGCGTTGGCTGAAGGACTTCGCAACACCCCGCGGTTGTACAGAGAGAAGATACATGATCATGGGCCTGTGACAGACTGGAAGAGCGGTAGCACAGTTGCAGCGAAGGTATTTGCCACTAGCTTTCAGTTGAGATGGGATACTAACATGGATTAGAACTTTGGAGTTGGCTTTTACGAAGGCTTAACTGATATCGTAACGAAACCAATGAAAGGGGCTAAAGAAGAGGGCGCTTTGGGATTTTTCAAAGGCGTTGGGAAGGGTTCTCTTAACATGGTTGCAAAACCAGGCAGTGGTAAGTTTAGGATGCGCACTCTAGGCTCTTTGCAGCATGTCGGCTAACGTAATTTTAGCAATGTTTGGATTGCTTGCGTATCCGGCCCAGGGAGTGTATAAGAGCGTTCAGTCTATGAAGACAAATAAGGCGAGGGAGGCGGTCGCAGCCGGGCGGGTTGAATCTTTGTCAGACGGAGAGCAGGCGTCTATGCCGTCAGATGCTGGCCAAGTTGTGAGACGATTTCAGGAATTAACAGGGTAAATAGATTAGATTTATATTCTCTCGGCTTCAATGGATTAGCGTTAAAATTTCAAAATTGTCCGTCTTATGAATTCAAAACTTGTTATCTTCATACAAGCTGTTTATCTATTAAAATTGTGATATGAATGTTGTTCGAAGTTGAGGTTGGTAGGAGACAGTGGTATTAAGATAGAGAGCTCGAACCTCTTGAAGATAAGTTCTTTATATTTACATATGTATCTATATTAATAGCTTTCCTCGCGGTGAGAAGATGATGTCCCGTTTGTATTTGCTTTCGATATAGGGTGAGTAATTACCCACTCGAGCCCTGGGGGCTCTTGAACGAGATTCCTCGTTTATCGTTTAAGGTAAACGACATAGTGGGTCTTGTCGATCCACTAACGTTAGTTAGTGAGATCCACAAGTATTTAGATCCGACGCCAGTGCCAAAAGAGGGCGACACTTTCAACGTCGTTTTTTCATATTTCGTTCAACATTGGCTTTACAAACATCAGTCATTTTTTCAAAATGCGAGATTCGAGCATAAGAGCAAGAGAATCAATTTCAACATCTCCTCTGCCTATACTACCTTGTCACTCCACATCATCATCCAGTCAGCATTACCACGAAGTCCCTCGTCGACATTTGCGACGTGGCTGTATGACTTCATCATACCTCTGACCCAGAAGAAATACCCAGTTCTAGCAGAAACCATGCTAGACAGATTCCTTACCATCTGTATGCTCAACAATGGTCGGGTTCTTGCCTTCGACTCGAGCAGAATGCACGTCAACTCCACTATTGGGGCCATCAAAGATCCAGGCAATCTCCTCCAATGAAGGACCCTTTGTCTCCGGGAAGACGAGATAGACTCCAACAAACTCAACCATGACCCAGCCCACAAAGATGATGTAGAACTTCCAGGTAATATCCCCGAGACCAATAGGCACGACAAAGGTCGAAAGCATCATGAAGCAAAACTGGACGAAGTAGAAGAATGATAGTCCCTTGGTTCGCATGCGATAAGGAAGAATCTCGGGGATGTAAAGGCCAAGGTTACCGTTGAAACCGAGGTTATAGGCGGGAGAGAAAAGGTAGAGGAACGCAACGACAGTATAAGCGGCAGCTTTATTGGTGTTGTCCTTGGCGAATACCGCACTTCCTGCGGTGATGCAAATGTCGATGGCCCAGATGGCAGCCAGCGACCAGAGGAAAAGCTTGCGACGGCCGACCTTGGCTGGCAACGTGGCGAAGTAAATGGCACTGAACCAAGACAGCATCTGGTTAGTAGCGTTGATGAGAGTCTGCTGAAGATCCGAGTTGAGTCCGACGGAGTGCAGGATGGGCGAGAGGTAGTACGAGACAAAGGCGTTACCGGACATCTGCGAGCAGATAGCGGCCCAGACCATGATAAACATACGTCTGCGGTTACCAGGAGTGCTTCCCAAGTCCTTGAGAAAGACAACGATGTTGTTGTGCTCAGATGCCTCTGCACTCAGCGTCTCAAGGATCTCATTGTACTCAAACTGAACAACAGGATCAGAGGAGTCGCCTTCACCGTGGTACTTGGCAAGCATCTGGAGCGCCTCATCGTTTCGACCCTTGCTAACGAGCCAACGGGGCGACTCTGGCGCGAACCAGACAAAGAGAAGCTGGATGACAGAGGGAAGACCCTGCAGCGCTGAAGGGATACGCCAAGATGCAGTGCTCTCAATGCGGAAAGTACCAAAAGTGCACCAGCCGGCGATAATGGAACCGACAGAGTAAAAGGTAAGGAACAGAGCTGTAGCCGTGCTTCGCTGAGCCGGGTGCGCAATCTCAGTGATGTAAGGAGCACCAACTCCAGCAACGACGACGCTGCCTGCGCCGATGATGACTCGTGAGATGATGAACATGGCGATATTCATAGAAGCGCCCTGAATAGCGGCACCAATACAGCAAAGCGCAGCGCCAGTGGCTAAGCCCCATCTTCTCCCAAAGGTATCGGCCGCGGGGGAGATAAGAAACGTGCCCAGGATACCGCCGAGGGGATAAGCAGCGTTGAAGAAGCCGAGCATAGCGCCTGTTGGAGTGCCAAAGTAAGTCTGCCAATGGGAGACTGACTGCAGACCGTTCATCATACTCCCATCGAAACTAGATATCATATTAGCTTCAAGTTGAATGGATACGGGGTAGTCGACTGACCCTTGGGAAAAGATCGACAGAAGCGGGATCATCATGAGAAAGTTGAGGGTGCGTAGATTCGGCGACTTCCACCAACGCTTGGTATCAACAGGCGATGGCGGGAGAGCCATAGTGTTAGTTACTTCAGATGTAGCCATTGCGCATACAAGACGTAGCAAGATAGACAGTAAAAGGCAGCAAAGGTCAAGATTGAACAACTGCGATGAGAGTAAGAGTTTGATGCTGGCTGAGCCCATGGCTATATACATCCTTCTCACTCGCCACGCCCTGTACTCGGGACCACTTCGACCGAGACCAGCCTCCGCTCCCCCCTCAGCCCATTCCCACGGGGTCGTCCATTGGGGAAAATCTGGGGTACGCTAGCAGAGAAGCTCAAGGGGGGGAGATTCTGGACCATCACGTGGGAAGACGAATCCGAATAATGGGCCGGCATTTAAGGGCCAACATGCCCCGAAGTTTCTGCACGTAAAATGCAGCCTTGACGGCGAAACATAGACCGAAGAACAGCCATGGCCTCGTATGTTTACCCTTTTTCTCAATGAGGTTCCCCGGAAATAGGCAGTGTGGAGAAGGTTGTTAATTGATCGTGCAGATGTGAGAGGTGCAAGCAGCGCAAGGCAAAGTGCGACCGCCGATTACCGACGTGTCAGCGCTGTGAGAAGGCAAAGGCTGAGTGTGAGTACGGGGGGAGGCGGAAGCCGGGGTTTCCAGCTGGACATCGCCAGATGCTGGAAGACAAGATCGGTAAGTCTCGACTTATTCTTGACCCTATTCTATGGCTCTGTGAGGTGACTGTCGGCTGACTGTTGATTCCAGAGAAGCTAGAGTCCGAACTACGCGCCATTCGTAGCACGCCGCGAACGAGCACATCAACTGATCAAGCACCTCCACAAGACACAATCGAAGTCGAGAACAAATCACCCAATGACCAAGCAATCCGTTCGATGCCCGTCGGTGAAGCATCGCCTACGTTTGAGCGCACCCGCAGAGTCACTGAGCGCAAACCCCCAACCGACCTCGTCGTTTCCCTCGCCTCTCTTTACTTTCGCCACATCCACCCATGGTTTCCCTTCCTAGATGTCCAGCGCGTCTGCGCCGACATGGGCTCTATGGATGAACCTGCGCTGCTGTACTATGCTCTTTTTGGGGTCACGCTGCCGTACTCGTTTGACTCGCGTCTTGATCAGGCGTCGAGCGATTCGTTTTGGAAATACTCTAAGCGCAGCATATTTGTTGATGTGTTGGAGGAGCCGTCTTACAGTTCGTTGGAGGTTCTGACGGTGCTTGTTTTGGATCTTTCGGGCATGACGCATGGACCTCAGGTCTGGGGTCCGTTGGCGGTGGCGACGAAGCTTGCGGTGCAGCTTAAGAACACAGATGGGCTTGTGTTTCGGACGTCGATTGAGGCTGAGAGCAGTGAGTCGCTGAGCAAGAGTGATGGTATCTTCCGACAGCGGTTGTTCTGGGCTATTTACGCTCTCGACTGCACGATCTGCATCACCACCAACCATCACTCGACCTTGGGTGACGATCATGTTCACCACTTTCTACCTGCGCGACAGCAAGTCTGGAGGGAGAACCTGTCAGAGGTAGATGATGCATCGCTTACTCCAGCGTCTGTGTTCAGCTACCAACTGGAGCTATTCGATCTTTCTCGCAGAATCCACAGGGTTGGAATGGAATACAGCGCGCTGTATAATAACCAAGAGTTGGAGTCGACTTGGCTGAGCGAGTTTCATGATATTGCAGCTGAACTCAGTTCGTGGATGGCGACACTGCCTTCTCGGTTATTCTGGCATACCCATAATATTGTCGAGGACCGTGTCCCAGGCGCTTTCCGCCCAGCAGCCGTTATGCTATATGGATACTATTACGCCTTGGATATTTATCTGAACGGTTGTCTCGCCATACCATGTCACTTCACCTTCCAGTCCGACTCGCATCTCGAGATCCGTCGCCAGTGTTTAGAGCGATGCCTCGCCAGCGTACAAGCCTTAGCCCAGATTGTCACAAAGGTCGCTGACCAAACAGTCGATAAGCTGGGCTGGCCGTTTGCCTGGTCTGTCTGGGTAGCAGCTCGCTTCTTAACAGCGCAGAGATACTTCACAGGAGAAACTAATCCCGAGACCACAGCAAAGGTCTCACTGTTCACAACCTTTCTCAGTACCATGGGTCGTTTCTGGCAGATCAGCGCCAGTTACGCGAGGATACTGCGTCGAGCGACTTCTGATCTTGATGCAGGGATTGAACCAGGACAAGGAACGATTCTTCAGCTTGTGGCTGATCTTCGAATCCCGACGTCTCATGTCGAGGATCAGTTTAGGCCGGACTCTATGCTGCATGGAGTGATCAGTCCGGGGCAGTCTGTTTCGACGTATGATAATCCGAGCTACATGGATGTTGAGAGATTGGATACTCTACTCCCTGTGTTTGCTGACGATGCGTGCTTTGATATGTCCCAAGACCCGGATAATTGGTTTCGCATGCCATTATTTGCATCGTCAGCATATCAACAATTCAACGCCCCAGAATAGGAATGACTTAGTTCTAAACTTTATATTGACTTTCTGTTGTGCCGAGTAATACTCTACTGTCTAAGATCTTATCCATGTAAAACTCATGTTCTGCGAGCTCTTCTCAACCATCCCCGGCCCACCTGGCAATTTGACATGCACAGAGATTGACTCATCCAATCTCTCAAACCCCAACGTGACTCGAGTCTCTCCATCTAAAGAGCTCCAGCCAACCTTTGCAAAAACCATCTTCCCTTCTCTATAGAACGGAACTGTCGCTTCGAGAGATGTATAAAGACCCAAGCGCGGCGCAAACTCTATCGCTTGCCATCCTGCGTTTGCAGGTCGTATCCCCGCAACCTCGGCTAAGAACTCATAGATGGGAGCGCTGCCCCAAGCGTGGCAGTCTGAGCGGTGTGAAACATCGTCTTCTTCCCAGGTCGTTAGACCGAGAGATAATTGGTGACGCCATGGTTGCCATAGAACATGGAATAGCTCGTCATACAGAGAACCTCCTGCAGCACTGATGGCGCGAAATGTGTAGAAGCACATGGAGATCGACGTCTTGATAAGTGGTGCACCGTTTTGAGAACTTCCCAGAGCGCGCTTGAGTAATGCCTGAGCGCTGTCACCACATACAGCACCGCTGAGAACTGCCCAGACCTGATTGTGCTGGCTACGGTCAACTTGAGGATCCGAGCAAGCAGTAATACTGTCTGTAAAGTATTGCCCATCAAAACATTGGCGTTTAACCGCATCCACAATTAGCCCAGCCCGGTGAGAATACTCTTCTGCAACGGATAATCGGCTTGCACACTCTCCCTGCAGCTTGGCCGCTAGCTTTAGTGTATAGGCATACAAGCTGTTTGCATATGTCGAAATCCCGGATTTCTCTGCTGAGGGAGGAATGCCATACGGCCTCCACTGCTCCGCCCAGTCATGAAAGTTCCAAACGCCCTTCTCATTACCTAGGCTCACGAGATTAAGACGTTGATCAATGCGTTCGTGGAAATATCCCAATACAGCATCCACAACGGGTAACAAAGGCCGAACAAATGCCTTATCAGCATAGTAGAGGAAGTGATCGTGTAACATGCAGATCCAGTAGAGGGAGAAGTGAGGAATGATCTGTAGTTGAGTTGACGGTGCTCTACTGGCCGTAAGTCCAATGCGAGGCTGAAATGAGCTGTGAAGCTGCACGATTGCCTGTCTGGCCAAACGGTCATCGCCAGATACATGGTAAGTGAAGAGACAGGAGCTGCGTGTATCCATGGCGTATTGCAGCTGTTCGTAAAAAGGGCAGTCCTCGTAGCAATCATGCATGCAGTTTTGTAATGTTCGGATACTCGTCTCGTACAGCGCTCCCAACGTCCCATCGTCCGAGGTCGTGCTTATTTTTGATAGCACGTCCAATGGGTAATTCACAACGTCAATGTCGATGCCGCGCATGATCAGGTCAGATGATCCAGTCTCAATATTCAATCTCATGAAGCGAAAGGTGCGCCAGTGAAAAGGCATGTATACTTCTTCTGTATCTTCCTCATCGTAGTAGCCTAGACGTGGATTCCCATCTTTTCCCTGGAAAGTATAAATATCCTTGGGTCCGATAAGGAATTTGCTGGTATCGCATCTCTTCCCCCTGCAGCGAAGATATGGAACAAGTACTGGGGTGTCCTCATAACTTTCAGAATACGTTATCGTAAGACAAGCGCCTCCAACTTCCGGTCGAACAAAGCGGAAACGGATAAAAGCAGTTGTATGGACGGGAGTCTCAAGGTCAAGTTGATGGCTTGATCCAGTGGGAAGAAGGATCTTACTCTGTCCGGACTGTGCACCCAGCAGTCCTGCACTCCAGGTCCCACGGGACAAGCCGCTCTGAACATTGTGAATAGCGCTGAACGAAGATTTCTGGCCCCTCATCGGCGGAATGAGGCGCGGCGACAGTTTCCATGGCTCCGTGACACCAGTAGAGTTCTGAAACCGGAGGAGTGTCGCTGGAATCCACTCCAATGGCGTGTCGCGTGATGAAGAAACCAATTCGTATACGTGAAGAAAGTCATCTTCTTCCTCGTCGATGCGGAGAGTCACACTATGATCTATCGCCGTTTGCCAAAGCTCGCTACTCCGAATTTGCGATGCCCAGACCTCATCGTCAATAGTAGTCGCAATCCTGACACCACCTGTTCCCAGACGTGGAAAGCTAGTACCGTACGAAGTCCCATGGAAGAGTCGAAGGACATGAATAGCGATGTGATTGTCGCCTAAGCGCAAGTATGGGCTGATGTCGACCTCGTCGTAGAACCAGAGACTCGCATCTCCCTTGACAGGTCCGAAGGCGACCAATTGTTTATTGATGTATAGCTTGTATCGCGTATCGGCCGTGATCTGAATCGGAAGCGATGTCGGTATCTCCGAATTGATCAAGAATGTCTTGCGGAAATGCACGAAGCGACCGGCAGTAGACGTGGCTTTTTCGATGAAAGCGGGATTCCACATCCAAGATGTGTCGAATTGTTCGGCGGCCATGATGGGGATACTCTCGATAACAACGGCTGAAGAACTACGGTTTGGAGGGGTAAATGAGCATCTCTTCAGTCATTGTGAAGCGCAATTTCAATGTAGTGGCACTCGCTTGACCCACGTTGAGCCGGGGCGCCCTTCGGATGTTGTAAGACCGAGACATACCTCGTTTAACGGGAGCGAGCGGGTTGACATGTGCCGACCAGTCTGACCCATTCCATATCCATAGGAATTTAATTGTTATCTCGGGGGTATGCTTGGCGAGGCTTTCAAGTCAAAGCTTTGTGGTTCCATTCTTTGACAATTGTTTATCGGAAGATCCGGACCGTATAAGATGCCGTGCCAAATGATCTGATACTGGAATAACATCATACTTGGTCCCCGCCACAAAATCTTGCCACGATGTGCCTAAGACCTTAGAGGGAATTCTGTCGCGCTATTTCCAATATTCACGACAAATTGTGCTTACGAAAATGACATTTGCAACACCATGGCGGTCCTTTCTCTTATGCCTCTCGTCACAGCATTAACTCGCAATAACTACACAAGGCCGTACAACGATACATCCATCAAGACCAGTGGCAACATCTTCAGCAGCTTTCAGATGAGTCAACGCTTCAGCCTCGCTGTCTTGTAGTTGCATTGGCGGCTTATGCCTGGTAGATATGAGGGTGGAGAGTAAGGATAGTTACATCTCCTTCTGTTTGGGCATCGCTAACTCTTGTTGCGCTTTTCCAGACTCTGAGGTATGTAATAACATTACTTCCGGTATTGGCTTTGTAGATACTTACTATTAGAAGCTATACGCATTATAGTATTAACAGCCAAACGGCCATAACTGGTTTATAATGCATTCGGCTAGTCAAGCCTTGTCTTGTATAGTGCTCATCTATATTTTCACAAAGGCTGGCCTCCGTTTCAACCGAATACTGCGGCACGGCGACCACTGAAATAGGCCGCGATACAAACTGAACGATTGCGGAACCTGAGGGGGTTTATGGAGGCTATCTGGCCAGTATGATGGAAAAGGGAGAGGCTAACGCATTATGTGACAACCTTGGGCTGTAGTTGCTAGACTGATATAACCCTGCTATTATATAACTCCCCATCGTACATCGGATCAAGAAGGTTTACTGGTATCCACCTACCCTCTATAACTTCCATGATCTGCTCCTCTAAAAATGGGTTTTCTCCATGGTGATACACATAGTCCATTGCCTCACGGCTCAAGTCTATAGCAACGCCATCCATCTTGGATTCATTCTCAACAACTAGTATGATAAGCTTTGGCTGATTGCTTGACGGCCTCTCTCTCCAACCCAGGTTACATCGGATGTCCTCTAATAAATCTCTGTAAGTTCCCTCGCCAATAAAGAAATCGAGGAAGCTCAACTCAAGCGACTCCAGTGACGATGGGAGTGTAGAAATGAAGGCGATGACATCTCTCTGTGTAACAAAAGATCGAGAAAGGGCAAAGCGGCGTAGATTCGACCAGTCCTTGATGGGGAACATGCTCCGTAGTGGCATACCATTCTGTTCGTACCCCACAATGTTGTGCCATGCCCTGGTTAAAGGAGGAATGCTAGTATCGAAACGAAGATCTTGCAAGTTGTTTGCTTTGCTCAAAGCTCTGAAGAGGAGTCCGGAACGGAAAGAAGGCCAGTTTTGCTTGGACTCTGAACCGCAAGCAAATGATAACTCCAAGCGTCTCAGTGGAGGGTGACTCAGGATAGCCACAAGATCGCGATACTCCTCACTGGCTGCACTGTCAAAAACACGGCAGGTGGTTCCCGTCCAAAGCAGCCGGCTTTCCGTGACAAACTCGGAGAGTTGAAACATCGGGTCATCACAGATATGTTGGGCGACCTCTTTCGTGACAACACAGAATCCACGCCATTTTCGTTTTGATGTTTCATCCCAAGGTGTAAGGGGGTGTTCTTCCATTATGTTCGTTGGCCAGCCTTGTTCCACAGGATATATCAGGCCTTCTGGCAAAGATCTGATCGTAGGCGTTGGATACAGAGGTCTTCCCAGAATCCCGTGAGCAGCAGAACTCAGAGTAACTCTTTTGAGGTTTGGAAAGCGTAGAAGACCGTGTCTCAGAGCATCAGCGTCCCGGCCGTAAGCAAGTGCTTCATCTTGCTGTGCCTTAAGCTTGTGATATACCTGATATGACTCAGCCAGGGTGCACCGAGTCTTGAAAGCTTCCTTGATATAAGACATAGACTGAAACTCCTCTTCCCTAGTGTCAATGGCACTAAGGATGGAATGGTAAAACATTCTAAACCAGTACGGCACTCTTGTGGGATCGTTAGGGTCTCTATTCCACTCTTTATACCGACTGCTCGAAGGGCTACCAAAGCGCGAATCATCGTAGATGATCTCGGTGACTTTGAACCGAAAACGATCATGGTTCGCGATCAAGGTGAAGACCTCCATGTCGCGCAGGTTAGTCGATATAAACACACGGTCGAAGCGTGGAAGAGATCCGTTTCCGAGATAAGAGCATGTCAGGCGGAGATTCTTAATGTCGGCGTTAGGCAAAGTATAGATGACTTGATTCAGAAGCTCGAGGGGGAGGTGATTGAGAATACTAAGATTATCCGGCCTTTGATCGGGTGAGTTCATTATGGCAGAGGCAACGTAACCAAGTGCACGTTGTATAAAGGTAAAGGTAGGTCTGAGTTGAAATGAGCTCAATCTTTGCTCGGCTAATATCCTGAGGTTTAGCCTCGAGAGGGGGATTACGACGCCTGAAGCACTCTAAAGAGGGTGTAGTGGGCCTGGCACATTCAATTAAAGAAAGTAGAGTGCAACCAGCAGCAGCCAACCAGAAATAACCAATGCTTGGTAGATATACACAAATAAATTATTTACAATACTCAGAATTTGTCTTAATTCCGGCCGGTATGATTATCAGATGCATCAAACTATAGTTCCCTACAATTTCCTTATCTAAGTGGCATATCTCCAGTGAGGATGGTCATCGCCCAGATTATCAGCATCTGCACACTGAAGTCTATGATCTCTCTCCCCACGATCCCTCTTCTTATTCTCCCTAATCGCAAGGAAATAGAACGCCGTACAAGAAATACCGCAAATCCATACCATGCCAAGACTAACCCCAAGGCCAGTCCAGTACTCAGGCGCCTCTCGCGTAAGATACACATTCGAAGCGACGATACCGCCAAGATTACCAAAGCCAACCTGTGCAGCTGAAGCAATGGAGCGTTTGTAGTGTCCGCCCATGGTGTTGGATAACCATCCAAGAACGACGGGCTGTGTGATGTAGCCACCTGTGACGAGGAGGAATAGGGCAAAGTATCGTGCTGCAGTGGGGACTTGGTGTTGGAGGAGAAGGAGGATGTAGCCGATGCTTGTCATTACGACGCCGAACATGGTGAAGCCGTAGCGATGGCGCATACGGTCGGCGAGGTATGCGGCTGAGAGACAGCCTATAGTTGCGACGATGTATACTGGGATAGTAAGGACCTGTGCGCGCTCGGCGGCGTAGCCCATCTCTCGGAGGATAGTTGGGATGAAGAACTACAAGAGTTAGTATAGCTGTTTTTGTATGCGCAGGCTGATATCTTACCGAGCCAGCATATCCGTTGTTGACGATACCAAAGTATGCCAGAGTGCCGAGATAGATCTTCCAGTCGCTCAAGATTCGCTTCCAGGCTGCCTTGTTGAGGTGGTTCATCTTTGCATCGCCCGAGTCATCAGCCAGTCGAGCGACAAGTCTAGATCGTTCTTGGTCGCTGAGGAACGAAGCTGTCTCTGGCCAATCGGGGATCCACCATTTGGCAATGACACCGACAACCACCGTGAGAATGCCCTCGAGGATAAAGATCCTATAGATCATTAGCAAGTGATAGCGGTCGAGGGCGCGAGACATACCAGCGCCATGCTTCAAGACCACCGACGTCATGCATCTTGGCAATGGCGAACGCCAGAAGGCCAGAAAAGGCACCTGCCAGGATAGCGGCGCTGAAGAAGAGAGACATGCGCCATTGGACCTCATAGCGTCTGTAGTACATGCTGATGAGGTAGATGCAGCCTGGGACAATGCCGGCCTCAAAGAAGCCGAGCAGTACTCGACATGCGATGAGACCTTGGACATTCTTGACAAGGCCCATGCCGACAGTAGAAATACCTGTTGAAGTCAGTGGCACATTCACCAGAGGCAATATCAGGTGGCTTTCATACCCCAAAGAACGGTAATCCCAGCAAGCCAAAGGGATGGCGATATCCTCTTGATCATGATGTTGGATGGGACTTCAAAGATGATGTACTGCACAGCTCGAGTCAGTGAATTCTATATAACTGCATCGGATCGATCGACGTACGGGGATGAAGAAGACGAAGAGTGCCATGTTGTAATCGCTGCCAGTCATCTTGAGATCCTCTGTCATTCCTTGGATCTTTGCGTTGCCTAGATTCCAAGACCATGCTATCAGCTTCAACCTCTCCAAGACAGTCTGTCGCGTGATGAGAACATACCGATGTTGGTTCTATCCATAAAAGAAAGGAAGAAGATGACCATCAGGGGAGGAATTAATCGAAGGTCACACTTCCGCAAAAGCTTCTTGGTAGCCTCGGACTCCTCAGGTGTCTGCTCAACAGTAGACTCGGCACCCTTAAGCGAGGCATGGTCAAAGGTAGCTTTCTCGTTGAGGTCAGCCATGATGGAAGAGAAGAGTGATGATCAATAGTGTCGAGCTGTAGGATGACGAGGGATAGGGTGGTGCATACCTCCTTCTTATGGAAATGAGCGGCCTACCTCTCGACTCAGCAACGGTTACCCTCGAGTCCCTAGCATTGGACGAAAGGATCTAGATCGACACACTGAAGAGGGATGGCCAAGTGCGGGGTGTGAGGCGGGGGGAACTGGGATTTTGCCGCGTGATGGAAGAGGAATTCCGGGGTAGCAAGGTCATAGACGACGTGGTTAGGATCATGAAAGGGTCGCATGGTAATAGCGTCATGCAGAAGATCCGAGGAAGAATGATAACGGCATAGCCTATCTTGGCAGGTATTCCAAATACTACAGAACACAACGTGTTACGATAGCCCGGGTCATTCCCGAGCGCGTCCACGGTTAGTATAAGGGAATGGTGGTTACTATCAAGGTTAACCGGGGAAGTCAAACGGCTAGACGAATGCCCATGTGGCTAAATCCACGACTAGGAATATGCGTTGTCTGATTGGAGGCGGGATTTCCATACATCATGTTCATTTATGCTTTGACGTGCAATATCCCAGCTAGCTAGTGATGTGAGTCTCGCAGCAAGAACTGTAACTGGCACAAGCAAGCGTGCATCGGTTACGAAAACCCTTGTCCATTGAAGGATGCAATGCAACACAAACAATGCTTGGCTTCAAGAGGTCGGGCACAACCCGGAAACTCAGGTTGGTCTCAGACGAATGTTGGGCTGAATCATTCGGAAATTTCGGAATTATAAACTTGACTCAGTAATTACTTGGGGAATAGCCGAGGAAGCGTAGTGATAAATACCTACAATGATGCGTAAACCAAAGTCCTATGACACCACTGTAAAATGAATGATGTTGTATAGATGTTGCACTTACTAGATAGGTACTCATCTCCTGGTCGCTCTCATGATCATGAGTCGGGGTTTGTTGTGATGCCGGAAGTGGGGATCACGCCTCCACTGCCGAAGTCAGTTGCCAGAGCTGATCCCCCGCTCGGGAACCAACCGTGACTGGAGAACTCCTCTTCGGATGGATCCCGCGTTGCAACGTCAAAGGTAAAGAAAGACCTCATGAAGTTGACTTACTTTACTATCAATCACTTTATATCTGTACCAATATGAGACTAGAAGCTCAAACCACAGAATCAGATCGTACAGATCCTGCATCAACAAAGCCCAGCATGTACGTAACTCACCACAGTGATACTTCGCGTGACTGACGTAGCGCAGGTACACAACATCTTTCGCCTTCTTCGAGGCCCTGGTCGAAGCAGGCGTCAAGAACTGCTTCGTCAATCTCGGGTCTGACCATCCTAGTATTCTTGAGGCCATGGTCAGAGGCCAGCGGGAAATGAAAGATAAATTCCCCAGAATCATCACGTGTCCTAATGAAATGGTTGCGCTGTCCATGGCAGATGGTTATGCGAGATTGAGTGGCGAGGCGCAATGTGTCATTGTGCATGTTGACGTCGGGACCTCTGCTCTCGCGGCTGCTATTCACAATGCTGCTATGGGAAGGGCGCCGGTTTTGATCTTTGCTGGTCTTTCGCCTTATTCTATTGAAGGAGAACTTCTCGGTTCGAGGACTGAGTTTATGTAAGTCCACTCTTCCAGGTTACCAGCCCTGACTGACCATTGTAGCCACTGGATTCAAGATGTGCCGGATCAGAAGCAGATTGTCTCTCAATACTGTCGATACGTCGGTGAGATCAAGACTGGGAAAAACGTCAAGCAAATGGTCCGTCGGGCCCTCCAACTCGCAACAAGTCACCCTCAGGGGCCCTCCTATCTCATGGGCGCCCGCGAAGTCATGGAAGAAACCATCGAGCCATACAGCATCAACTCCGCCTTCTGGAAGCCTGTCGCACCCGCAGCACTCCCCCAAGAAGCCGTGCAAGAAATCGCAGAAGCTTTGGTCAACGCCTCTGACCCATTGGTCATCGTCGGTTTCACAGGTCGAAACCATGCTGCTGTTGAGCCTCTTGTCGCGCTGGCGAATACTATCAAGGGCCTGAGAGTTCTTGATACGGGATGCTCTGATATGTGCTTCCCTGCTGATCATCCTGGGTGGCTGGGTATGAAGTACGGCGTTGACTCGGCGATTCAGAACGCCGATGTTTTTCTGATTTTGGACTGTGATGTCCCGTGGATAAATAAGCTTTGTAAACCAAAGAAAGACGCCAGGATCTTCCATCTTGATGTTGATCCGCTAAAGGAGAGCATGTTGGTGTTTTACATTGATGCTGAGCAGCGATATCGTGTTGATGCGGAGACGTCACTCCGACAGATCACAGATTATCTCCGGGCATCGCTGTCTGAGAAGCTTGCCACTTCTGAGTTTGATCGTCGGGAACAAGCTCTACAAAAGTCTTACACGGAGCGTATTCAAGCTCTTGATGCAAAGGCCAAGCCTCTCGACTCAGGCAAGCTCACAACGGATTACGTCTGCTCAACCTTACGCGCCAAGTTACCCGACGACACGATCTGGGCCGTCGAGGCCATCACAAACATGATCGCCGTCGCAGATCAAATCCGCGCTACCATCCCCGGGCAATGGATCCACTGCGGCGGCGGCGGTCTCGGCTGGAGCGGAGGCGGTGCCCTCGGTATAAAACTCGCCGCCGACGCAGCAGACGCCGGTAAGCGCAAACGCTATGTTGTGCAGATCGTAGGTGATGGGTCATACATGTTCTCCGTGCCTTCAAGTGTGTACTGGATCTCTGCACGCTACGGCATTCCCGTTCTTACCATCGTGTTGAATAACCTGGGCTGGAATGCGCCCAAGAGATCGATGTTGTTGGTTCATCCCGATGGACCTGCTTCGAGGGCGACGAATGAGGAGTTGAATATTTCGTTTGCGCCGAGTCCGGATTATGCGGGTATTGCTAAGGCGGCGAGTAATGGGGTCATCTTTGGTGCGAGGGTTGCTGATGTTGACGAGTTTCAGAGTGCGTTAGTTGGGGCGGTTGAGAGCTTGGACAGAGGCGTCTCTGCTGTGTTGGACGTGGCGATTTAACAACAAAGTTCATTAGATACAAGTAAGAATACATGACACAACTCCTTCATTAAAGGCTTTCCCTGCTGTGGCAGTAAATGATTTACAACTTCAGGATAAGCTTCTGAGGAGTTAATTCCAGCTAGTTGCCTTTTCTCTGATGTGGGGAGCCAACTATTGCACATTAGCTGGAAGGCATATAGCTATATAATTTTACTATTTATGGAGAGTGAATGGTGGGCTTTGCCTATGTAGACCGCTGTATTTATCCCCGAATTACGTTATGTAAACCTCGGAAGCTATTAACTCCGTCTCGAAATGAGGGCCAACCAAGGCGGGGTAATAAGACACGAGACACATAGGATGATCTGACTGGTGCTACGGGTGAAGAGAAGGGTGGCTGAAAAGTCGAGATAAGCAGGAGCCAATGCTGTAGCTACACGAACTCGTGGTGATTTCGCCACTCTCAGTGCGGGGTTATCTCCCACGCATAGACAAACATCAGGATTTACTCCTCTTGTAACTTAGCAATCGGTGTCAGAACAACAGCCAGCATCTATATAAATACCCCTATTTGTAAACATGTCTGATTCTTTCCACCCAACTAACTTCAATGTCTGTAACATATGCTTATAAAAGATATTCTGAGTTACAAAGCTAACGATCGGCAGCCCATGACTACCAGCAGCCCCGTGAGCTTCCTCTGTCTCTCCGGCGAACTTCGAAACGCTATATACGAAATCATATTACTGCAATCCGAGCCTATCGATCCTTGGCTCAGATGTGGCTTACAGGTCCTAACGGGACTTTTTCGCGTCAACAAGGCAGTCCACCGCGAAGCTAGCCTGCTATTCTACAGCCAGAATCACTTCGATTTTGCTGGACGCGATCCTGAGATAATAGCTTCCTTCCTCCAGGAAATCGGTACCCGTAATGCAAGCTCTATTCGCCATATCATCATCGACTTCCCAGAATTCCGCCATTTAAACCCTAGTGATGTCACTATCGATGAGGAAAGTGTTAGTATCCTGGGAAATATACTGAGCAGGTGTACTGGCTTGAGCACGCTTAGGACATCCTTACACAGCACAAGGAGCATGGAGGTTAGGCTTGACAATCTAGACCACTACAGTATTGCCACTGAGGCGCTGCATCTGGTCAACACTCACTTTAGAGCTATTCCTTCTTTATCAGAGATCATTCTTGAGGTATATGAGGATGGGCCGAGTGATAGTCTCAGAAGGAAGATGAAGAGCTATGGATGGGTACTAAGCGAACATTCCTTTGAGGAAGAGGAGTACTCGGACAGAAGGTTCAGTGATATGGACTTCGACGATTATGGCTATGGCTCTGATGATGACAACAACAGCTATAATGACGACGATTATGATATTGACAACGATAGTGATTTTTGGAGAAGAGCGGCAGACTAAATTGTATATGTTTCTCTTATGTGTTATTTGCAGTTGGGACTTGTGGCTGAGAGCTTAAATCTGCAGACAGAACTTAGTACATGTTTCTCGAATTGATCCTAATAACCCTACTAGTCAATTATAAAATCAAGTGATCAATTCTAGCCCGGACTGGGTGGTTATTCACGAACGCCATTTGTCATTCACGGCGACCAAACCCTCCTGTAAAGCCCTGTGGAATTTCTAGTCCGAGGGGTTGGCAGCAATGACGGCATTGTGTACCAGTGTAACATATTCTTAGGATAAGAATGAAAAGTCATGAAAGGTCTCTTTCTTGATAACGGAAAGATAGATACACTACTCTGTCGTACAATGCTTTCGCTGCTATGACAGCGGATGATCTAAACCTTCAAGACAAATTTCTCACCACTTGCACCCGCTCTAAGAAGATTCAGCACCTCTTGTGTCGCTTCCAATCCACCATCAACAATACGAACCCTCGGTGCAGGCTTAATCCTCCCATCTTCAAGAGCCTTTGACAGCCAGCCGCCGAAAACCCAGCTTGCGATATCTGGATAATTGACAGTGAACCCCATGCAGTTGGTGTGATGTCCTTCAATCCCAGCTGGCAGCGACGTTTCTTCCGGCCACGGAGACAGCGCAGTAGCCTTGCATCCTGGTGTTAGATCGGCGGCGGTCAATATTTCCGCGACCGAATCGAAGGAGCCGCCCTCTGCTCTGGCATCGATAACGCCGCGGACCTTTGTTCCGGAAGCTTTCAAGACTGCAGCTATCTTCTGCGCGACTTGAGGGTCACGATAGTCCCATGCATCTGTTGCGCCTAAGGTCTTGAGCCACTCGTGATGCTTTGGACTTGTAGTCGCGTAGACAGTCCATCCCAGGGCATGTGCTATCTGCACTACGGAGACACCAACAGCCGAAGCACCACTCCACACTAGGATAGCTCCATCCTCCTCAGCATTGCTCTCACGCATCGGCAGCCCGAGACCGTCAAACAGGGCTATAGCCGCAGTGAGCACGCCAACGGGAAGTACAGAGCCCTCCTCGAAGCTGATGCTCTCGGGTAAGAGAGTCGTCGCCCCTTCATCGAGCAGGGCATATGTCTGAAATGCTGCCTTGTCGATATTTTGCTAATGACGCCTAGGGCAAAAGCAATCACCCGATCTCCGGTTTTGAAACGTGTTACACCTGGTCCCACGGATACAACGACACCGCTGAGATCACTGCCAAGTACAGCGGGGAAAGTATTGGAGAGACCTAGGGCTTGTACTTTCCAGTCTGAGGGGTTCGCAGCAACGGCGGCATTGCGTACCAGTAGTTCACCTGCCTGGGGGGTTGGGACAGGACGCTGTTGGATGGTCAGTTGACCCTGTTTAACGAGGAGAACAGCGGCGACGTTGGGTACGAAGTTAAGTGACATTATGTAGGGACTGCACAGGTCTCCAGATATTAGGTATAAGATTGATGCCGCTCAAAGAGCAAGAATGGAGCAAACAAGCCCCGTGAAGCAATTACTTGAATATCTCGACTACTCGACGGACGGCTTTGTGTAGTAATATACACCGAAAAAAGTATGACTAGGATTGGGCCGTTCGGAACAAATTTGTCATTTTGTTAGTCAATCCGCTATATTATGTCATTAGTTCAAGGTTTTTGTTGAGGTTCGTCCGATACTCGACCGAATGACAAAGCGAGATCGAGGGAATCAATTCACATGATTGGCTGGCGAAGTCAAGTAGGCAAGTATTTGCGAGAGTGGGCCGAGCACAAAGCATCAGATTGGCTCATCATAATAAAGGAACTATTTCCTCCTCCATTTAGAGTCAAGTCCACGGGTAAACCCGTCCACAAAACAAGATACAGCTTCGTATCACCGCCCAGTCATATACACAGCTCCCTTTAAGGGTTAACAGCAAGCTTGTTAAAGTGCAGTCCTCCATCAGACGAACAAACATTGCTCTGCTGCACAATCCTCGCAACGTTCTCACCACAAGAAAACCCCTGCTCACAAGCACAAAAGTCCTGCGCATTACTCCCCCCCGTCCATCTCATGCTCTGGAAGATAACACCATTCGCCAGCGCGTTTGTCCACTGGTAGCTCTTGCACGGGTCCCAGGTAAGCATGAAGGGGTCGTAGATGACATTCTGGCAGCCTTTGTCGGAGTAGAGGGCGAAGTTGGTGAAGCGGAGGGGAAGTTGACATGCAGCTCTTTGAGCGGCGTCAGATGCGGGGGAGGCGTCGGCTGAGGATGAGGGGGCTTTGGAGG